>JAADYU020114552.1:0-12163 GCA_011763375.2 Heteractis magnifica | reverse complement strand
TTTTTTTATGGAAGGACAAAGCATTTACTATAAAAGCATATATCCAATGACTTAATGTGTCTTTCGAGTACATTATTACGACAAAAAATTTCAAACAAACAAGTCAAACAATGAGTAAAGGCATTAATGAAAAGAAACATTGAAAATTCCCGCGAAATTGTATTCAAATGAGCAGGGAACACACAGCACTAAATTGCTATGTGGAGAGGGGTAGGGGAACACACAGCACTAGTGCCCAGTGTTCGGGGGAACACATATCACGGGGGGACACAAAACGCTGTGACACCTGCCAACTGATTTACCAAATATGGTAAAACGAGCCCGCAAATCGTATCAGCTGGGTTACCCATTACTGACCAGGAACGCCTGCTTTTTTTTGCAGTTTCACTTGTCGAAGTTCGACTGACGAAGAAGAAAAACCTCACCAAAAGAAAGAGAAAGATGCAAAAAATCGAGACTTGGAGTGGCGGACATGGTGAATCAGTACTGTCTCTTGATATCAATAGCTCAGGAGTTCTGGTATCTGGTGGTGAAGACTGTCTTTGCGTCTGGACAAGGGAAGGTGTTCCCATGACGAAGATCAGTCCTCCCAGCACCGACTTAAGCGAGATTACAAGCGTCTGTTTTTGCAGGCGAAATCCGGATCGCCTGTTCGTTTCCTCGGGAACCAAAGTCTTTAATTACGATTTAAGATCCTTGGGTAATCCAGTTTGTGAGTTTAACTTCAATGAAGATGAAATCAACCAACTTGCCATCCATGGTGGAGGGCAGTACCTCGCTGCTTGTGATGATACTGGAGTTGTCAAAGTCATTGATACGCGGCAGAACAAGCTGTTTAAAACCCTTGGACGGAGCCATGATAATATTTGTTCAACGGTTCAGTTTAGGCCTCAAAGGCCGTGGGATGTGGTGACGGGTGGGATGGACTATAAAGTCGTGTACTGGGACTTCTCGTCTGGTTGTGTTGTACAAGAAAATGACATGCAGCAGGAAGTGGAATCTGGCGCGTACTTTGTCAATCCGCCGTTTGTTCATTCAGTTCATGTCAAGGAAAACAGCAGGAATTTTGCAGCTGGTTTGGGTAAGGAGTAAAGTGAAACCTTCCATTGACAGCCTTGGATGTAATGGGGAAGCACATCTTTGTTATGCTAATGTGTCAACCTTAATTTAATTCCCAATAGATGCAGACCTCATTCGCTTGGGTGTAATGTTTTCCCAATACAGACCTCTTGGGAATAAGATTCTTTGTTTGAGGTTTATCCATATTGTGTGTTCTCAAGCATTACAATTAAACAAAGGAAAAAGCCCCAAGGGAATGACACGAGCTGTAATGGAAAACAATAAATAAGGTTTATTACAAGGCTATTGGGACTTCTTTGGAATTTTATCTGGCAATAGGTCAGAGTAAACAACCCAGGATTGGAGGGGGGTGGCTTTGCCCTGTTACATAGATAACTGTTATCTATGATATAGGTTTACAATAATTGTAAATATTATATTGTTATCTTGTTGATTAAAACAAATTAAAACAAAAATGCACTAAAACATTGGAAATGACTAACACAAACTGGGCTAAAATCAAACAAGAAAGAGGCATTGTGAACTATATGTAATCTTTTAATTAGCATGTATTGTTGCTCACAACTTCATTCAATTATATCAGGGTAATGGTATTTTGGTTGAATTTTTTTCAGGGAATGGAAGTATTCAATTGTTTCATTTTGAGGGAAGGAAAAAGTTCCTTGTTGACCAAAAGATCAATGGACACACCCAAGGAGTATCTCAGGTCCACTTTCCTAGATTTAAACCTTCAGAAAAAATTCTCATATCTGGTGGTAATGACAAAAAACTTGTTCTGTGGAACTTCAGCAAAGCAATTGATTGCCATAACACCAATGGTGAAAGTGCCTTGGATGAAGAGACTAATTCCCTTGGATTCTTAAGCTGTTCAGTTCAACATGGATCTAAAGTGAACTGGATTATTTCTCATTCAGCACCTAAGAACTTACTTTTTGTTGCAGACCAGACCAACCAAGTATCTGTTTATGAAGTTTTCTAATTCTTTTATATAAAACATCCAGTTTGGTCTTAGCCTATGTTAAAACCTTGTTGCAGGTGCAGATCCAGGATTTACAAGAGGGGGGTGATTGTTTTATGCAATACCATGATCCATTTTGAAGATTATGTTAAAGTGAGGTCTGCATGAAGTCATGACTGCTTCAGAAAGTGGGGAGGGGTGTGAATGTTCACCCTATTCACCCCCCTGGATCCACATCTGTTTTGTACATACACCTGAATGTATATTTTTATTTCATATCAATGTACTCCAGCTGAGTTGCTTTTTAATCTTCAATTCTTTGCTACATTAGCAGCTAGGTACAAGGGCTTAGGTAGTTCTAACTCTTGAGGGTACTTTACTAACAAAATAACATTCATTGTCACAACTACATAACATGTATTTGTTGATTTTTATTCTTTTTTTAAATAGATTTTATATTGACTTACAGTTTTGGTGATAATTTTGCTCACAATATATAACTTGGTTACATCCACCCTAAACAGATAACTGATGTAATTGCCACAAACCGTTTTCTCCTACAACATTTTAAGTGTGCTCTATTATCTTAAAAGGTATTAAAACAAATGGTCACCTTAATGATAGGTTTTATCACTGATAGAGAGTTTGGTTTTGGATGGATTGTTATGGAATGTGTTTGGATGGAATTGCTCACAATCTTTCAAAGAAAACCATAAAAATAAATGACAATTACTATGGCTGGGACATTATGTTCTGTTATAAAATGACAACATTTCACCCAAAGTTACTGGGCTATTATCCTACAGCATCTAGGCTCCTAATAATGTATAATACCAATATGCACAAGTAAAAAGAGACAAAATTGATATTAAAATCAAATTACCCAGCTATTTTACAGAATAATCCACCATAAACACAAAATAAAATGACAGCTTTCTTACATGGTAAGTCCACAAGGACTAAATTTTCACTGATCACGTCCTCCTTTGACAGCACTGTAATTATGCACAGCATTTGTTCTGCCAAAGGTCAACTGGACAAATTCCAAAATCTCTTAAGCTTAGCTAACAATATTACAATATTCTTACCAATAATTGTGCTAATCTAAACAATCATTACCTTCTTCTAACTACAGAGCTACATGTAAAATTTTATGAGGTGAAAAAATATGCCAAACAGAAAGATTTCTAATTTTTCTTAATATTTGAAATCCGAGTTGGTTATTGAAAATTATTATACAAATAAAGAAAATATTTTGATGGTCTAAATGTTATTAACTTTATGCTTGATGATTATGACAGCTCTGAGTGAAGAATGAAGAGTAATCCTCTAACAAAATAAGCAACAAAAACCACCAAATGAAACAATTTTTTAACCATTGTGCCTATTGGTTGGAATTCTGTTCATCCGTATCCATAAAACCATCATGAGATGACTCTGAGTCAACTTCCGACACAGAAGCTGGAGAGGAGGGATAAGAACAAGGAGACACTGTCCGGTGAGATGTGACACCGTCACTTGCCATGGATGAGGTTCTTGATGACCTAGCTGTGCCTCGGCAGTTATTTGCATTGGCTAGTGGTGAGGTTCCTTGAGGAAGTGGAGTCGCAAGGGGTGAAGATGGAGCATTTGATATGGGTAGGGGAGACATGCGTGCCTGCGCTGCAACCAGTGGTGACTTTCCAGAGTTGGACCTGATTAGCAAGAAATTAATGTATTTTATTGAACCAGTAATCAGAATACAATGGACCAAATTTACTTGGGTGTATTTGTTTTCCCATTTCAGATTACATGTCATTCCCTTGGGTATTGTTTCTTTGTTTCTCAGTAGCCCTTGATAAGATATGTTAATATGAATGAGCCTCAAACAAAGAATCTTATTCCCAAGAGGATGACACATGGTCTGAAATGGGAAAACATTATGCCCAAGTGGATTTGGTCTATTGCATGACTTTATAGTACCTTAAATTAATTCTTTATAATAAATGCTTCTAAGCTCCATTTGACATTTCAAACTGATGAATATTCTCAAACTGATGAATAATTAATGAGAAAACAAAGGTGATCTTAATCAGCATAAAATTTGGTTCACTTTTGCTTTGATTTCTCCTATAATTATTCATGGTTTGCACCTCATTTTTTCAACACACTTCTCAGTGTTTGGATATTGGATGAAACACTCTTTCCATTTAATAATTGAGAGTAATAAATGTTTACTAAAAAAAAAGAGGAAGTTCTACTCGGAAATTACAAGTAATTTTTCCAAACTTACGTGACTGATGTTGGACTTATGCTGTTAGAACCAAGTCCCACTGGTCCAGATTTAGCCATATCTACACAACACAAACAAGAAAAAACAACATTAAGCAATTATTGGATGAGGTTGAGCATGATATTGTAAATTATCAAGACTGAGGTCTGTGTTAGACAACACAGACTTGAGGTCTTAATAATTTACAATATCATGTAAAAACCAAATTCAATAATTGTTTTATTGTACATTTTGAAAATATAGGAAATTCTCATCTTTTATGTTTATGAATCTATTTTTTAAGCCGATGTCTATGAAACAATTTAAACCAGTATAATGAGAATGAACTCACCAACAACATAAGGCTCCAGTGCCTTAGGCACCATTGTTCTAGAGATTTTGAGATCATCGTCAGAGCATAACCTCTTTTCTAAACCAAATGCCATGTTCATTCGTTTCAATACTTCTATGTCATCATGGATTTCAAATGTGTTATCAAAGTTGAACAGGTACTCAAATCTGTGAGGTAAAGATAAGGATAAGTTCACATATATTGTTCCAGAGAATACTCATGCCTTCCCCTATTCTACCCACAAAGAGATATTTATGTCAGAGCCACCCTACCCCACTCCCCCAAATAAAGACATCCAGTATGAATTTGGGTAAACAATGATACCAGCATTACAAGTAACACCAAGACAATTTTGCTTATTGATGCAAGTTCACAGCCTGGATTCTGATTTATTATAGTGTGATGCACCCTACCTTTGCCATCCAATGGAGTTTTTAAACAACAAGTTACCTGATCAGATAGCAGGAATTTGTTTCACAGACAAAGATAGTTCTCTCATGACTGAGTGAGTTCGTGTGCAAATGTATCTGCTGGACGAATTTTTGCTACCTGATTGGCTAACTTAGTTGTAAAAATAGTAACAAAGGGGGGCCAAGGTAGCACGCATTGTAATGTAAGGGCTTCATTGTTGTGTTACTCACTTGTCATTAGATATACTGCAGTCAATGACTGTTTTCTTGCTTGTGTTGACAATGATAAAAGGCAGATGAATTGTTGTGTTTTGCGCAGGAGCACCGTGCTGCTTTTCATTAATTCTGTTTCTTTGTACTAAGTTCTTGAATGCTATTTGCTGTTGGTAAAAAGAGTATATTTTTAGATTTCAAAGCTGTACGTTAAATCTTAGTTTCCAAAGCATTCTTTGGGGTATTCCTTACAATAAATTATTACCTGAAAAAATAATTATATATATCTTAACTACCTGTAAAATAAGTTCTTGAAGTTGAGCTGTCTTTTGCCGTATTCTGTCTTGCCTATCCTTTTTTTCCTCCTGCAAAAAAGAGACAAGATTCATAAATACATTTTAAAAAATTATAGCTCATGTAGACATCTTTATAGTTTACCTTTCCTTAAATAATCTAGACCAGAATGCACCTTGTTTGTCAATAAATCAAGAAAAAAACAGTTACAACCCTCAGAATTTACTATTGACTTCTTAAGGAGGTCTATCTCGAACACCAGTACTTCTTCTCAACTGCATTAAAGTCTAAAAACCAAAGGTTTCCTTTACCTCTAACTGTTGACATTCCTGTGCAGAATTTGTTGGTAATCCTATCCATCTTATTTCCTTCTTCTCTTTTGAAATGATATTCATGGCCATTAGAACATTCAAAGCATCATAGACTCTTCTTCTGATGTTCTTTTGATCATAAGCCTAAAAAAATGGAAAAAATATTCATTTATGAAACAGAGTAAGTGCACATTATGGTTTGGTGCAATGCCTTGTATAATAACAGTTAATAATCCCCCAAGTAATGTAAAGTTACCATGGCAATGCATGAGGCAGAATTTCTCCTTCTTTGGCTTTTTTAGGGAGAGAGAGGAGGAGTGGGTTCAGACATAAGGTACTGCTTTATATGAGATACAACCTCCAACTTAGCTACCTGATCTGTAGGAGACAAATGCTTTTCTGGGTCACTGAATTCCCGAACCAGCTCATCTGCAACCTGAAAACAATTCAGATGGAAAGTGTAAGCTGTGGTAATGAGAAGGAGTACACATACTTCCCTGTAATACAAGGAGAACAATGAATCTGAGAAGGGATCATTTACTTTTCCTTCTAAAGCTCTTAGTAGATGAACAGAAGGACAGTCACTCACATACCTCATTATAAGAAGTAGTTCCCTTTTGCTGAACCTTTTCACAGACTTTCATGGAGAAATGCCGAAGCCCTTTCCCTGACTTATCACCAACAGGACCTCTACCAGCACTTGGTAATCGCTTACCCCTTTTACGTCTGTCAATTAAAAATTTTGTAAATGATGTACTTCTAGAACAATTATGTCTCAATTAACCAGTGCCTGTATCAGAAGTTCCACACAGGTGTTCATAACTTCTTCAGTAGCCTACATAGCCAGCACTCAATCTTGGCATATTTACAAAATATAATCTACCTTTCAGCACTATCCATTATATCATTTTCTCCAAATTCTCCTCGCCTCTTGCGGCCACTGCCAGGTGTAACTCTAAGAGTATCAAAGATAGTCAAAAAATTAGTTAAATAAGAATGGTCCAATTTTTTGCTGTGAAGGGTATGGCTTGATTGGCTGGCCACCTATCCCCCAGATGGGAAAAATTAAAAATATCTTGATGCCCTACCAAAGGTAATGTGCAACAGTTCACACCCCCCCCCCCCCCACAAAAATACTCGAATGATTATGGGATCTGCATTCACCTGGGCCATGTGTTAGAGGGAGATGATATGATTGGTGCAGCAATCATTGTTGCTGGTGTTCTTGGACTGCTGCCAACTGAAATAAGCTGTTGACCTTGTGGTGATTCAATAACCTGGAATGTTAAAAATTACAAAATCCTAGAATCAGAGTTCTTCTTAGAAATGTATTCAGTTTGTTGCAGCTTGAAAGAAAAAATTCTGAGTCCACCTCTCAGGAATTGAACCTGTGACCTGATACTGGTCAGATGCTCCAACACTGAGCTACGTACAGAGAGATTCATGGTAATGGTCACTTTACTGGGATCCTGTCAGGTAGACTTGGAAATTTTTCTGAGTTCCCTGTCAAGCTAGTAACAAACTGAACACATCTCTATTATTTAAATAAGTTCTTAGTTTGCCTAGACCCAGCTATTAAATGACTCCTACAATATAACTGTACTCATTGATACATGTACATCAGCTGTGTCATGATGATGATTGAACATGTGGGATTGATTAGAGAACATACCATGGGTGATCCGGGTGTGGCATTACTTGTCTTGGGAAGAATAAGTGGTGACATCTTTGTGGGTGTTCCAGCAGGCACTGATGTCAACGAAGAGAGTGTATTGGTTGCTTGGCCTAAAAACAAAATGAATTTTGTAAGTCACATTTGAAAATCATAGCTTTCTTTGTGGCAGATAAAGTTTACACTCTTACTAATTCTTTTATTTGCGTAACAGCAATATAAAATTATGGAAATCAAATATGTGAGAGAAATATGTACTTAATGTTCTTGTGCCCATTAAAAGAAATGTAAACATTATTTACTTAGCTACACCAGTCACATAGTCATTCCAGTACCAAATAAACATTCCCCTTGATTGACAGAGTTCTTTTCAAACTGACAACATATTCTACCAACCACTTAACTAATTTACTTTATTTATGTGCCATAAGTTTGATTACTATATTGTGCTAGCTAATTTCACACACTCTCATTGGCCAATAGACCTACCCAAATTGACTTGGATAATCACAAAACAATGGTTCCAAGTCAAGACTGAACTTGATTCTTTTGTTTATCAAGGCCAACCTCAACTTGAAACCATTGTTTCAAGCAAATTGATCATCCAAGCAAATTCAGGAAGGTCCGTGATCTATTTGTGATCCATAGCTAATGGTGGTACAGACCACTAACCTTATTTTTTGTTTAAGTAATTTATGGAACTTCTTTTTTCCACTTTTTTAATGGCCCATGCATGTGCTATGCACTTGGGCCTTGAGGCATTGGAAAAAAACTTGGTCCATTACTTATAGTACGGTATCCTTGAGCTTAGTATGTATTCCAGTCAGTTTACACATAAACACTTGTGCAACAAACAACTAGCGCTAGAGACCTCATGGATTTAAAGATTAACCTTAATAAATTTATCCTCTGAAATAGAAAGGCAGAGGTGCTAGAGTTTAGTAACATTAATTCAAGACATGTGGTTCAGAAAGTGTAACGTCTGTAGATCCTGACTGATGATAAAGTGGCTATTAAGAGATGTGGCAGTTCACACATATTATGAAATATGGTTATGGCACTGTCAAACCAGAGGACATCTGGCTAGCTTAATTGTTTAGACATTGACTGATAATGACCCTTGCAGTGGCTTAACAAGCACTGAACAAGCTACCAAACTTATGTTGAAAGAAAACACAACTCTTTGTCAGCTATTTACTTAGCTGTGTTTAAGACATGCTGAAGTCATTATATTTGAACCTTGCTTTCAAGACAAGCTTCTTCTACTAATCAAACACAAAAGCAACACAAAACACAAATACACTTTCTCGTTTATACTCATGCAAACTATATATAGACACTGAAAAAAATCTGCCCTAGATAAAAACAACCTAGACTGAGCGAAAAATGCTTAATGTGTGAAAGCACTGAGTTACAAGGTAACTTGTTAGAAGAAAGAGATATCTGTAGCACTGTCTTGGCAAATTCAAAACCTGAAAATTATGATCAGTAAGCTACGTTTAGTAAAGCATGCATGCATGCCTAGTCATGACCTAGCTACTATGACTGATGAATTTTGCTTCATGTAGATATTGTTTACATTTGTTTCCTAAAACAAAGCCTAATTTTTTTCAAAACATTACATGTACTAAAACGTGACAAAGAAAAAGATCTGAGTTATCTGAAAAGGGATCAAAGTAGAGATTCCAAGAAGATATTAAAAGTCCATGGACCAAGAAAAAATTTAAAATCTGAAAACTTTTTTTATTAAAGTGTTAAGTCTTTGAAGATTCAATGAAAGACTGAATGTTTCGTCCTCCAAACTGAACTGCTTTGAGAATTGTTGCAGGGGTTTGTAGAGCTCCAGAAAAGCGGTACAACTACAAAGTTTTGGATGGTAGTACTACTTATCTGAGTAATATAAAAGAAGACTTTATATATTGACACTGGCTAGCTAATTGAAACTGCAAGCTACACCCATTTTCTAAACTCTTTGACAATCCAAACTTACCATAGTTTAGGCATTCTGGGTCCAAGAAATGGGAATCATGCACTGGATACTGGCTGAAATTTTGGCAAGTGCTTTGTGGTGAACTAGTGTAGTTCAAATCAAGTCTTTCACAGCTGCCATACATGCAACTTGGATTCCACTTTGGAATTTCATTTTCTTGATTAAAGTTGCAAGGCTGAGTTGAATAAGGCTGCAGGTGGCCCAACGTATCATAATTGTAAAAACTATTCTCCATCTCACTTGAATTTCAAAGACCAGTATGTTTTACTCTTGTTAATATCAATTCAGCTGTAAACCTTTACAACATTCCGTTTTACTCTATAACCAAGCACAATTGAAGAGCCTTTTTTAGGTATGTGGTTCTTTAAATACCTTATGATGACGTACCCTCATTTAACCATAAACATGCCACCCACTGTTACAATAATAGCTGACGCGTGCGAGAGCACTTAACTGAAGATGAGTTAAAGCTAGTAACAACAGAGGCACACGCTACTTTAACCACAGGTGAGTGCCATTGTCATTTAGCAGTTTACATAGTTTAATTAGCGAGGAAATAAGATTCATATTCAAAGAAGGGTCAACAAAGCAAAAACAATTAAGTTTTCCCTGTTAATTTTCCTTGACAGCTTTAGGAAGGATCAATTGCCTTTTTGGATTTGGAATCCCTTAAAATAGAGAAATATGTTTAGAAAAGTATATGTGCATGGAATAGTTAAGTGTTTTCTCAGATGTACACTTTCTGATTATTAGCTAGTAGAATTATGTACTGCAGCTTCATGCAATAAAAGCACAGTAGAAAAGAAATTTTAGAGGAGTTGAGAAATTGAGTTTCTTTTTCAGAGAATAATTTAAAAAATCTATGGCACTACCACAAGAAAAAATCACCCTTCTCATGCAGTTGTCAGCCTTACAGCAATACATCCTTTTTTTCTGATACAAGTAACAATGAAAGAGTATCAAAATGGTTACAAGTTTTCATCTTTAATAAGCTAGTCTACTATTATTTATTGCAGGTTTGGAAATTGGTTGTGAAGATTATAGAAATCAAAAAGAAAATATAAGCCAAGCTATGAAATCATTATTCACCTCAGACTTCGATTCATCAAGTGATGATTGATTTCAGGCTTCACACAAAATTAACCTCAGAGTTTGTACCTTCATCAGCAGTATAGAACTATTTGCTTTTTTTTTGGATTTATCTCACTAAAAAAAGGGAATTCATGGTAAAACACTCAATTGCTATTGGCACCCATCTTGCATTTCTTTATGTTAGTTTTCTTCTTATCCTAATTAATGCACCTGGCAAGGTGGAGGGGGGTGGGGGTGCAGGAGGCCAGGCTTATGCCAGGAACTTGACTTGATGTACTGTCCTGTGGGGTGGGACTTGACTGAACACTGGCCAAGGATAAGGAAAGTTTGAAAAGAAATAGGCAAATTTTCATTATACTGCTATTTCCAGTTGAGCGCGCCACGCGCCGTTTTTCACGGGGTCGAAATACGTTTGAACTCATCAGTTCCCATGCCGCAAAGATATAGTCTGAAATCGGCAAATGCATTTTTTGGCTCATGAATTTGTATTTTGTGTTTGAAGCTTGAAATAAACAGATAAGCCATGAAACTGAGTGAACACGGCAGGACAGAGAAGCCTTCTACTTTCTTTGCTAAATTAACTAATAATTTATACATTTTTCACTTGAATACTCATCTTTTATTTGAAATTTCCTCGTCAAAGCGAACAAGTACTACTTCAATTGCATTCAAACTCAAGTTGACATGCTGTCTCCAGCAAGTTCATGTGCCTAGACAATTTGTTTGTCGGCTGTCAAACTATATCGTTCGAGGCGAGGGAACTGATGAGTTCAAATGTATTTCGACCCAATGAAAAACAGCGCGCAGCACGCTCAACTGGAAATGGCAGTATTTCAATAAATGCTTAAGCCCCAGGGGTGGGAATGTGACTGAAAATTCTGTAAAAGAATCAAATCTCTGACATTGGCCTGCTCCCCCCCACTACAGTTTAACATTAATAGGTGCATAAGCATATCTTAGTCTTAGACTCGAGTGTTAGTTAGCACTGTTGATATATTTGTTGAAATTACAGAATTTATAAAAAAATGGCACAACACTTTTAACAAAACATCATGGAGTTACCCTTAAAATACACAGAAACTGAATGGTTGAATGATTAAGCATTTGACAAAAAAAATTATATTCAAATCAGAAGGTTAATTATGTCATATATATGCTAAAAGTTTAAAACTTTTGGTTTATTTGAACCTATTTCTGCAGAATGGGCTTAAAAGTTCAACAACTGGAACCCTAAACCTTGTAGGCCACCCACTGTCGTTAATGCCATGGTATCAGGTCACTCCGCCCGAAAGACAAACCGCCCGAAGCCAAATCGCCCGAAGTTTTGAGTCACTGTGCCCGATCAACACTGCTATATCAACACTGTCCTGATATATTCATAAAACTTAACTGTAATAATACCTGACTATTTTTACTATAAAGTAGATAGTTGAAACAGTGTTTACTGTCTTGAATTTTCTTTCGCGATACCATATTTGTTTTTATTAAATTCGGATAACAACCACGGTTTCACGAAGTTCGCCATATATTATTTTTTAGT
>JAADYU020114441.1:0-12166 GCA_011763375.2 Heteractis magnifica | reverse complement strand
TGGCCAGTAAAAGTTAGAAAATGCCGCCTTGATTGCGTTACAGAATGTTATAGGTTTCACTACAGTACAAACACTTAAGCGTGCAGTACCTTCCGTTTTAAAGTGCTAAATAGTTTTCCTTGACTGCCATTTATTTATTCATTTGTTTGTGTTAAAAGTATCAGTTTCTATGCTTGTGATTATTTACATGCAATATTGATTTCCACAATAAAAGAGATGAGCGAATATTCGTAACACTTGTGTTCCATTCTAAAATTATTCAGTCGTAAAACACACACACACATGATAAAGCGAGATAAGATCAGGAGCGGCGACGGCTTGTCAAAATATATAGGTATGCGTAAATTTTTGGATCTCAAGATTTTTTTATATATTTGGATCCATAACTTCAAACGAATCAAGTGAACGAAGTTCACAACTTCGGTTGCAAGTTCAGAAATTCAAACCGAAAGTTCGTTTGAAATTCCGAAGTTCGCGCCAACCTTAGGAATTTCCGAACCAAGTTTGGAACCCGAATGGCAAAAGTTATGTGAAATGCACTGTAAGTGTACAGTCTAGTTAAAGACAATGCTTTTAGCGTATTTTGATTACTCTTTTTCTTTTTAAATTTTTTGCTTTTTGTCCAGTGCAGTTTAATTTTACAAAAAAGAAAAAGAAAAGAAAAAGGAAAAAAAAAAAAAGAAAGAAAGAAAAGAAACAAGAGAATGATAGCATTAAAACAGTAAGCTGTAGGATGTGGTCAATATAGTGTGGTAAGGCTGATTGGTTTTGGTGATATATAGAAGACCATAAAACAAACGTACATAGATGTTCTTTAAGTTATTCCAATTTAGTTTGCGCAAAAATTTAGAATACCTCTTGACAATTGAGTTCATGCTCTTTGCAGTTACATATACATGTAGATGACTTGAACCTCTCCAGGCAGTCCTAAAAAAAGACATCAGTTGTTGGAAAACTCACTAATTGTTTTTATCTTTTTTGTCTTGTGCCATAAAATACCTTCCCTTTAGGCTTTTGCTCCAAGAGCAGGCTCCCAGGTTGCTTTACTACTTTGTGTGTACCAAAGATTTCATGTAAAAAAAGTTTGAGGTGGGAGCAGAATTTTGCCCCTGCTCAAGCTCCCTAATATTAAACTGATAAATATCAGGAAGCATGACCAACCCATGTAGCCAGCTCCTGCAGGATGCTCTCTCAATTGTGTGTATTGGTTGTGCAAAATCACCTGGGAGCCTACCCCTGGAGCAAAACCCTCAGTTTGTATGGGCCTTTAAAGTAAAACAAAGTAAAGTACAGATAACTGTTATTTAAGAATGAATATAATTCTAACAACATGCTTGCACATTAAAACCAGTAGATGGATGAACTATACAGGCGTATGTAGTACAAACCTTGAAGTATGAATCACCTGCTTGTGTTAATTGAATAACAATTAAAGCATTCTGACCTATTTAGAAACTCTTAAAACATTGCAAAATAATGGAGAATACTAATTCCTTGTAATTTAAACCAGGGCAGTCCTAAATTGAATATTGATTTACTAATAAAATTGCAAGTTTCCCATTTGAACAATCATCATTATAAGAAAAAAACATTAATAAATAATCTTGTTAACAAAGTTTGACTATCAAATAATAGTACAGTAATAATAACAAAGTCAGTTAAAAACAAAAAAGATTGTCATGCAAAATGTAGTTCAGTGAAATATTTAGTTGCAATTCAAAAAAAAAAAAAAAGTTTAAATATCCACACCCCAAACACAACAATCTCTCTAGATGGCCATACTTGTGTACTAAAAGGTCTGATAACATCCAAGGCAATATTCTGCTGGATCATATCCAACTAAGAAGAAGCCTAACCATTATACATCTGTCAATTATGAGATGTCAGCTCACTAGAGGACACTGATATGCTGTCATAATTACAATATCAGAAGTATGAACAAAATTGATCAAGTCGTGATATGTGTAGACATGAACATCAGTGAGAGCACTAATAAATCTTGTACAAGAAATGGGTAACTCAGCTTGCTAGAGGACACTGAAATACTGTATGCTGGCATAACTACAATGCTAAGAGTATGAATAGAAATGTGCCATGATAAAGGTGAACTTGAGTCAGATCACTACTGCTATACAAGAAAATGTTAATTCAGATTGCTGGAGGACACTATGATATACTGTATGCTGACATAACTACAATGTTAAGAGTATGAACAGAAACGTGCCATGATAAAGATGAACTTAAGTCAGATTGCTACTACTACTACTACTACACAAGAAAGTGGTAATTCAGACCACTGGAGGACACTTTGATATATGGTATGCTGGCATGACTACAATGTTAAGAGTATGAACAGAAATGTGCCATGATAAAGATGAACTTGATAAAGATGAACTTGAGTTAGATTACTACTCAGTATTATACAAGAAAATGGTAATGTAACTTGCTAGAGGACACTGATATACTGGAAAATCTATGATAATAAGTATTAACAGAAAATGAGTCCTGATAAAAATGAGACAGGTCACTACGAAAAATGACAATGCAATGCAGTAGACAAAATATGAATTCATCTACATTGTACTAGTAAAATTTATATGGAAGAGATAGACTATAAGAAAGAGACTACAGAATATTCTTACCAGAAAGGGTCAGTCAGCTTCTAAAACGTGCTGCATAACCAAGCTGTATGGAGAAGATCACCAAATAGAACATGTTAAGTACACCCGTACTTGAACTGAGTAGTTTATAATGCTGGCAAACAGACTAAAATATGGTGGCATTGGACTCGATATAGAACTTCAGCCAATTCTTCCTGCCAAATAGTATACTAAATGCTTTGATCAAAACACATGAAGAATGGAAAATACCAGTGTCTTATAAAACTATGACTGATTTTGCACTACTACCACTTGGTTGAAACGTGGGTACCATAGAGGAGAACACTAATCAAGACCCTTCTTTAGTATGGGTGCAAGTGATTAATCAAAAGTTGGTCCTGCAAACACTGCTGTACATGTACTTCGTTCTATCTGCAGTCTTCTATGGGTCACTTGAAAGATTCATCTTGGAAATGATCTTCATGTAGCTCAGGAATGAAAGACCTTACGGTACATCATGCCAAAGCACCTGCAGGAATATCTAGTGATGAAAATGATGAAAAACCTATTGTGGCACAATATAAATACTTCTATGTACATATACCTAATTTCAGAGAGAAGTAAAAATTCATGTTTTACAGCAGTTTTCAGAAAATTGAAACATTTGACCAAAGCTTTTATGGAACATTGTTGGTAACTGAACATATGACTCTGGAAGATGCACCAGTAAATCAGTATGATTATAACTGAATGATTCCATTCCAACCTCATGGTACCAAGCTTGGTAAAACCATCAGCAAAAGGAAAAGTTAAAAATTGTTCTCAAAGTACATGTATATACAGTACATATAGCATGTAGATACCTGAGACAAGAATTAAGAACTTGCCATGGACAAATTAACAGCATGCAGATAAAAGTGTATTGAAATGCAGTTCTGGTACAAAATCGTTTATCTTTAGTGGCAACAAACCATGTTATCGCTTTGTATTGTGGTATTTGGAGTTTCATCACTCTGCTCCATTTGATGCATTGGACCAAATCTGCTCATAACAATATAATAGACCATTGGCAATTCTCTTCACTGGAATTGAATGGTGTACTGTGGAGATAAAGCTGAAAGTTATTGGATATAACATTCACATTGCTTTGCTGAGTCACAACCATGGAACTTGCTGCCAGTAACAACCTTGGGTTTTTAGGGGTAAACACAAGCTAGGGTAACCAACCCCTGGGGCGTGCCCTATTAGCTATTTACAAAGGATTGCTACTGACATTAGAGTTTCACACAGTTATATTACTGTAGATAAGCAATTTGTACATAAACAGGCCATGAACCTTCACAAGCCATGCATGTGCTCCTACAGAAAATCCCTGGCCAATTTGGTGAAGAGTAGTTTATTTGTCTTCATGCCATATGTACATTTTCAGGTGCTGAGTGATCAAGAACTTAGTGCCAACTATCTCAAGTCAAGGAAAACCAAAGTTATCCAATAAATATACATGCTTGAAATTCTACCAGACAAAAAGCTAGTAAATTTGGGAAATTGATTTATTATTGGGCATGAAACAAGCAACTAGCTTTCCAAGAGATTTAATGCCTCACAGCAGACAGCAGCTGGAACTGAAATGATCTGATATCTGGATGGACATAAAAACATCATAAACTGTCTTGAGTGGAATACTTGAATTGGAAGGATGTCATCAGCTGTCAAAGTTACTGAAAATTTAGGGAAAATTGTTTCTTCGTTGGGCATAATACATGTATTATCAACAATCTTGTGACAAAATGACCTTCCAGAAATGAAAAACAGTTCTACCAGACAAAAAGCTAGTATGCTTTGGAAATCAATTTGTTATTGGGCATGAAACAAGCAACTAGCTTTCCAAGAAATTTAATACATCACAGTGGACAATAGCTGGAACTGAAATGATCTGACATCTGGATGGACATAAGAACATCATAAACTGCCTAAGGTGGAATGCTTGAATTGTTGGGGAAGGATGTCATCAGCTGTCAAAGTTACTGGAAATTTAGGGAAAATTGTTTCTTTCATTGGGCATAATATTATCAACAATCTTGTAACAAAATGACCTTCCAGAAATGAAAAACAGAAGATGAAAATAGCCTGAAAGACATGACATGTTATGCTCCAAGTGTAACAGCAAATTTGGAAAGGATTTGATTACTCATATTCAAAGACTTTCACATGAAATATGTGCATATGAACATTTAATTGAATGTTATTAAGCTGAAGTCATCTGTAATAAAAAGGCTGCAGTGGTCATTTAGAAACATTGATGAGCCTATCCATTTTCTCAAATCAGATACTCATATTGGACAGATCAAATGGATTAAATTGGTATATCAAAAACTATGAAATTTATAAACAGTTGCCATCCCAAAAAAGAGTCAAATTGAAGATAAAGGACTTGAAGTTATTGGTGGCACAGCAAAGACAATTTATGAACAGTTGCTATCCAACTGAAAAAGCAGTCACATTGAACTAAAAGGACTTGAAGTTATTGGTGGCAAAGCAAAGACAATTTATGAACAGTTGGCAGCCCAATAAACAATGGCAGTGAACTTTAAAAAACATCAACCTAAAGTCAAAGGAACAAAGACTTTGGCAATGAATAATTAAAGTACACTAAAGAGTATGGTCATTCTAGCCCTTTCACCATGTAAAAACATTATCACTTACATTTTCATTTAAACATTGTCACATTCCCTTTATTACTTTACTTAAAATGATAAATTTGCTTGATCTTGGTATAGTGATATGTATAATCTACTTTTTAAATCTGAGACTGTAGAATTCCTCCACTGATGTGGACGGTATGTCTGAATGGGTGAATGAGACTTTCAAACCTATAAAAACCATGTGGTGTGCATGGTAACATACAATGTAGTAAGGATGTTTTTTGCTGAATATAAAACAATTTGCTTTCAGAATTTTTTCTTAATAACAAGGATTTTGAGAATTTCACAATAAAGAATAATGCAAATATGGTGTGACATTTTGAGGTCATCATGACTTCATTATGAAGCAAATTTAATATTGGTCACTGAATGGCAAATTTATACAGTCTGAGAGTAATTTGAATAACAGAGAATAACAGAATTTTTTCACAGAGTTTTCTATTCAATATTTTCTCCTAGATCTTAAGCATTTAACCTATAGATCACTCATGCCTCTTTGCCATCATTTTAGGTTTAGCTATAAACGTCTGTTTTTTCTTGAATTTGCATTCAAATATTGTTTTTAATCCAGAACATGAAATATGATGCTATTTGTTATTGGCCCTTTTCAGTGTGAAAATACCTAAAGATCTCAATATCATAAGAGCAATCTACAGGGGTTTCCAAATGCTCAACTCATCGTATTCAGTCAGTATTTATTGACCTAAAGATGGTCTGCATAAGCCAGTGTATTGGCCAAATAGCAAGGTCACTAAGCAATTCAATATGGCTGCCTCTTTGGGGCAACCTGTAGAAATTCACTTGTGCTTTGAATTTTACTAAGATTTCTGTGCAATTAAAAATGCAATTAAAACTCTGAAGGATAGTAGAGTCAACTTATAAAAAGGATATATCAAGAAATCATGAATTGCTCCTCAATCTATATGATGCTGTTCTTGGAAGAAAATTCACACACAAAGAAACAACAGCAACAAATCATTTGTATCCTGTGTGTATATGAATTTTAATTTTGATATAAATTTTAAAATGACATATTTCATTGATAACCTCTAAAAGCTTTGAATTATGTACAAGTACCTGTGCAGTGGGAGTCAATCTATTTTATGCGAATATGGAGTTTTTAGGTCTCCTCCAATATGTCACAAAAATGCATGATCGATATGGAAAAACAGGGCAACAAGATAGAGAAAATAGTGAAATGTAGGTTATTTTCATTATTACATAAAGGTAACATTGTACCTTGCATACTAGGGTGAGGTTAAGACATTTGTAAAATGAGGGTGGATTATGAGCAAAGAGTTGTTTAATATCATTTCACTGACAAATGATATTCAAAGTCCATGACACTACATTAGGTTTAGTATTTTTATTTCTATTCTTATATAATAGGTTTAGTGTTTTTTCTATTTTTTGGATTTTATTATTTTATTTTTTATGTTTGCACTATGAACATGTGTTGAGATTTGATTGATTGATGAAAGACTAAATATTGAGTCTGTTGAATTGTGTCCTGTGTCCTTGTCTGAGAGAAAATCTGAGGACGTTTGCCATAGATAAAATTACAAGGGTCATTGTGATGTAGTCAAACATCTGAAATTGGGTGTTTGTGTTTTGGGCAATGAAACATTGAGTGGTCCTTTGAGTTTAGGCAACATACATGATTGAGAGCAAATTAGTTGGGGGCAGTGGCCTCACATGTTCAAGCAGCCTTGTAATTCCAGGTTTTGCATGCCTTATTGCCCTCTGGGGCCTTGCTAGTAGACAAGCCTGTAGGCTGAATTCTGAACAGGGAGGGGGGGTTTGTTTTCCAATAGGGTGGAGCATTTCTCCATTTCCCACCAAAATGAGATCAGCAGGGTACCCAATAGACAGGAAATCTGACCAAAATAACAGACTTCAAAGAAGTTACAACTTGACTAAGTCTGTAGTCAGTAAAATCTTTTTCTCTATTATGTGCATCTTGGGCTCAATTTCAATTTAACTTCATTTTACTTTTCTAAAGAGCCGAAAAAAGAGGGCCAGACCGGACCTCAGCAGCTCTGAATCCCCTCAGCATACGGGCCTGTAAATGTTGGTTTGCTGTTAAGCTTGGAATTTGCAGGACTGTTATGTGTGCCTTGGAAGATAGATGATTTTAAATCTGAATGTCTGAAGAAAATTGAGGCATGCTCTTTATGTCAGCAACATCTGTCCAATATATGTGGCTAAGCTCCACATGTTTAGCAATGCTGGAATGCACATTGATTGTTTTCCTGGCTCTTCCAGTGCATCTTTGTTAAGCCTTCCTGTGTCTTTAAGGCACAAGACATGTAACTGCATTTCCAGCTTTTCTTTCTCAAGCTGTAAAAGCTGCAGCTTTTGTTCCAATCAGGAATCTAACTCCCTTGGAGAAAGGCTGCCTCTGGGTTTAGCTGTGAGGCTTGGACTGGAAGAAGGAGAAAGTTATGCAGGTGGCCTGGGAAATTTTAAATCCTCTAAATGATTTTCCAAGTCCGGCCTGCATAACAAATCAGTGTCTTTTGGCTTCTTTGATGACCTTATAAATCAATGGAGTGGTTTAGTGATGGACATTCTTGATAAATTATGGTAGTAATCATGGATTTAGGTTTGTCAATTTGTGGAGGGATGGACCTAGAGAGTGACAAATGTAAAGAGAACAATGGCAAGAAGCCTCTGGTTATGCTGGTTAACATTTGCTTACAGAAAGACTTCCCATGGCAGATGGAAAAGCTGTTCCAATCCAAAACACTGGAAAATTGGCTATGCCTGCATAAGCCAACTCCTTTCAAAGAACAAAAGAGAATGAACTTACTGAATTATATTTAAAAAATTTGGCTCAAAATTGAGAAGCTAAAGGGCAAGAAATTCATTTATATCATTGCATTACATGATGAATAAATATTATTATGTGGGACAGAAGTTCCTCCTTTCCCCTAAAATTTGATACATGTATATGGTAAATTATAAGCAAAATATTTCCCTTGAAGAGCATCCAGAGGTGTGTATCAAGCATGTTGGAATTACATCCACAATTAACTTAAATCTAAATTTGCTTTTATTTCTTTTTTGAGGTCATACATTACTACAATATGGGTGGTGCAGTACATATTTAAAGTCTTGTCTTTCATTTGAGGATTAAGAAGAAAAAAGATAATGCAATTTTCTTTGCACAACTCATTAAAGGGGTGAAATGCTATCCTTTACCCTTTGTAATTTTGTTTTGTTTTATTTTAATTTAGTTTTATTTTAAGAAGTATAATGGTTAAACTTAACCTTAATGGTAATGTTGGATCTATCATGCTCAGGATTTCTGAACACTTTCAGCTCCTCAGCTATCTGCAGGAGTTCTTATAAATTTACAAATAAAGCAATCATGACCAAAGTCTCTTAATTGTCCCTTTTTGAACATATAAGCATTATTTGAATTGTCTTATCACAACAAAAACTGGATTTTTTCTTTTTAATGGAGATTAATTTGAAGTCAGGAATTGTTGCATATCTGTCGGGCAATTCTGTGCTAGTCAGATCATCTTACAGTATTATGATCTTTGAAGAGGGCATGTCATTAGTGCTCTGCCAGTTTGCTATTGTTGCCATTGAGGATGTGGATATAGGCCTGCATCAACACTATTTGAAAAGCCTGTTCTCTCACCACTGTTAGTAGAGCTGTTACTGCTCCTTTATTTTGTGGCACAGTAGATCATCCTCCAGGTGGCTTTGTTCCTGGATGTTATGCTTATACAAGCTTGTAATGCAGGATGTGGGGATAATATATTTGAGTTAAAATGTAAAGAATTCATTTTTATAAATACAGAATAATTAGATATACTAACTGCAACAATAAAAATGTAAAGAATTCATTTTTATAAATTAAGGACAGCTAAACTACCACAAAGCAAGAACTAGAAGCTATCTTTTCCATAATTTGACCGTGCTGTATGACTTTCTCTTTGGTATGGAGACTTGGATACAGAATAATTAGACATACTAACTGCAACAATAAAAATGTAAAGAATTCATTTTTATAAAGGGCTATTTATGTGGTCCATTATCATGTGTTAATTTAACTCTTAATATAAACATCTGCATTCCTTTTTAATATTTTTTAATCCTTAAATTATATTAGACAGTCTATTGATTAAATTAAATTAGATTCTGTTAACTTTTTTTGTTCTTTATAAAATTCATATTTAACAATTGAATAGACTAAACTATTTGATAAATGAATAAGAGAAAATTATTTCCCAGCTTCTTAATTAATAATATATAGAGATTATTACATGTAAAGAGCTTTATATCATTTTTCTTCATGAGTTTTCTGTGTCATATCATGAACGAACGAGTCCACGAGCAAGTGAGCAATGTGATATGGAAAACTTGTAAATAAAAATTATATCAAGCTCTTAACATGTCATAATTTGTTTGTTACACATTTAAGGTCAATACAACAACAACAACACAAAAATATTTTATTATTCGAAATATCATTGGACAGTTCACCGTGAAGTGATATTGTATCACTTCAGTGATATGGATTTTATTCATGGCTTTATCACACAGATATTGCCCCTACATGTGTAATAAAACAAAATAAGTACCAGTAATTAAGTTATTGACAGTGTCTTGACATACCCAGCCAGTATGTAGCTTTTTCCATTGTTTTTGTGCCATTGATTGATAAGAGCTAACCAGTCCAGTTTGTTTTACAATGATTTTTATGTAACGTGTTAAGGAGCATGAATTCAATTATCAGAAGCTTGATTGATTGATTTGATCTCATATAGGTAGTTCAGTTAAATTTCATCAAGACCCATTGACAGCAAACCATCAATGTTGGCAGCCTACTGTTTATATGTTATGTAGTGTTTACAACATGAGCAGCCGTGTTGTATCAGAATTTAAAACACGAGCCGAAGGCGAGTGATTGTAAATCTGATACAACACGGATGTGAATGTTGTAGACTACTTAAACAACGTCTAGGTTTATGCTCTCATATTCTATTAATTTTTTCAAAATGAATCAAGTTTGGCTGAGAAAATCCAAGTTAAAGTTTATGCAAATGAGGATGATTTTGTATCTGAATTACAACCTCCTCCATGGTCAATGATTTGTATTGTGTTTTTCTCATTAATTATTCATGAGTTGTTTAATAACCACTGTCCTCTTATTTACTAATCTAATCTGTGGTTTCTAATTGGTATGAAATTTGAGAAAATATCCATATCCCATGGATAGGTGGGGCAAAAGGTCTGAGAAGGTATGCAATCTATTACCTGCTTTGTGATTGTAAGGTAGCGAGTTGAATGGCTATCCACTTATGCAAAGGAGATTATGGATAGTTTTCCAAACTACACATTGTGAAAATAATACTGTGCTTGACAAAAAGAGAAAACTAAACAGCTCTGTAAAACACAAGCAATTTTGAGTGAAGTTTGAAATATACACAAAATACACTTACTATAAGGTCTTGATTTAGTTAAAAACAGATGAAGTCTAGACACTCTGAGTCAACAAACATAAGAGAGGGGGGTAGGCCAGAAGAATTAAGGGGTGAGTCAACTAATTTTTACCCAGCCAAAAGGGGTGTGTCATCTTTGACCTTCTGTAATAATCTTTGAGGGTTGGGGGACTGAAAACTTGAAAATCTCTGTGCTGCCAATTATATCCTCTATTCATGTCTTCATGTGTTAGAAAACTACTTTTTCAATACATTTTGTTGTTGCAAGCTGCATACACATTGTGTATGTTATCACAAATTTCATCATACTGCTACTAGACTGTCAAATTGCATAGAGTACATTGAAATTTAAAACTTGAAATAATTGCAGGTATAGCTGCATTACGGGCAAAGTGTCTTACTTTCTGACAATGCCAATATTAAAGCTTTTAATTTGTTTTAAGTTGAGTGCACTTGCACCAACATATTAATGAGCTTCTTCCAAATGACACATTTCTTGAACATTGGTAGCTCTTGACAGGATAGGTCAGAATCATCTTCTCATTTATAATCTTGTTTTTTACTTTTACCTTTTCATTTAGAAATCATGCACCATTGACTTAATGGACAAAATTTATTGCTGTCAAGAATCAAAGGTTTAAGTTTATAAAGTCAGTACCAAAGAAAACTATAATTACCAATGAAGTTGGCTAACATAGAGGAGTTTGAGTTTGTTATGGAAGTGTGTCATTTCTTTTGTTCTAAACAGGTTTGACTAGTTTACCCTCCATATAAGGAAGTGTACATAGTTTTGCTATTTTTAGGCACGGGAACTGTTTCATTGTGAGTCTCTTCTAATTATGTGGTGTGACAAATTGGCTGCTGCACATAAATTTGTACTGAGAAAACAGCTCAGTAGTTAATCAAATTGAATCCAATAAGTTTTTTCATTCGACTTCTAAAAATTATTTTCCTCAATCTTAAAAATCTCATTACTTCGTCGGCACATTCAGATTCCTTTTTAAGAACAAATACTAGGTCTCCATTCCATTACTGATAAGTATGACTAGTTATTATTATTGTAGCAAAAAAGTCAAGTTATTTTGGCATTTTATACATAGATTTGTGACCTACAATGTGGGGTGTTATTAGGTCTGATTATGTTATCTGTCACTGAGTTGAGATTTATGCATTTATGCCACAAGATTCTGATAACTTTTGATTTTCCATGTATTCTTTCTTTTATTTATTCGTCAGAATTTGAAAAAAGGAATAATTTATTTAAATTTCCTTAAAATACCAAAAATAAATGCCATTCAATCTCTATTACATCCATGCATGTATATTTAATAATAATAATAATAATAATAATAATAATAATATTGCAAGGTTGCCAACACCGTTAAATAGTGCTCAATACACATAA
>JAADYU020114330.1:0-12169 GCA_011763375.2 Heteractis magnifica | reverse complement strand
GGGGGAGGATAGAGGGGGTTCGCAAGCTTCTGCAATGAGTGGGGGATCACATGCATTTGTCAGTGAAATTTGTCGAAAATGAGGGGGGATCACTTAAGTCCCATAGTGCCTCGGGGGGATCAGATAATTCTTATGGTGTCACATTTAAAATTCTTCGATCCCCCCCCCCCCCTCCAGGCGATAAATATTGATCAGTCCCTAATGTACATTGCATATTCATTGTTTTACAGGCCCATAATGCCCAACAGCTTAGTAAGTGGTGTCTTCATTTCATAGCAACCAACTATTCAGTATTCGAGTCGAGTCCTTTCTTCTCTCTCTTACAAGGAACCAACAGGGAATACCTAGAAGAACACAGATGGCCTCCCTTGAGTTATTTTAAGGAATTACAAGAATACGAAACGAAAATGGGAAGTGCGAGTAAAGACAGTAAATGCAGCGTTATGTGATGGGGAAAAAAAAAAAAAAAAAAAAAAACGAAAAAGAAACTATTTAACAGATCAGTCTGTCTGCCTTAAAAAAAAAAGAGTTCTTAAGTCGAATACACATTTCATACTAAGACAGCTTCCAACAAATGTGTGAAATGGTTGCTCGTAGAGAACTTTCCAGTTATTTTCACAGTCTTTGGAGCCGATTTTTCAGTAGAATGACGTACGATCACTCAATCGAAGTGTTTGTTTGGCGGCTTTGGTGATCAAAGTACCTCCAGTTGCTCCATGTGCAGCATCAAGAGGTCCGTAACCGTTTTACAGGGTACAATAATTGCCCGGCTTTTTCAAGAGAATAAATAATTCCCTTTTGGAGACAAATAATCACTGAGCTGCTATAAACTGGTCATACTTTTTCTGTTTTAAGTTAAATATTATTGAAAAAATTAAATAAATAAACAAAAGTTCAATGGAAAGCATTTTGCATTACGCAGTATTTTGGCGAACCTTTACTGAATAGCACACTACTTCCGAGTTCTCGAAAAAGAAGTATAAAGGCGAGGCTTCGTGCGAAATCACGCTTGGTGGCTCGAAACGACTGACCTTTCTTTGACTTTTTCTGTTGCTTAAAAGTTTATTTTTACGAGAGAACATCGAACAAGTCATAGAGAAAAGAGTGACAACAGAACAAGTCAGTCGTTTCACACCACACAGTGGGATTTCGCACCAAGCCTCACCTTCATGCATGTTTTTCGAAAACTCGAAAGTGGGTTATTATTCTGATTATCTACAACTTGTAAATTATATTCCTAAATGATTTCATGGATAGTAATAATTCACTAACTTTTAAATCTATTGACCACTTTTTCCATGCATGTATTCAAACACAAAGCATTCCATTGAAGGTGCGAGGTACAAATTTGAATAATCCTTTGAAACTACCTTGGAGCCTCGACTGAATGCTTTGTGTTTGACCACCGAACCGAAGGTATGAAGGGTGGTCAATATTGTTCCAGATTTGAGTATGACGGGCAGATCACTTAAAGCAGAACGCATGCGACAGTTGTAATGAAGTCAAAATTGTACGTGTTAGATTAGTCGGCTAAATCAATTACGACCAGTCAATTGATTTACCGCTGTGCTAGTGCCGACTGTCGGGCAAGAGTCTTGACACAGCTTCCCAGTCTGATTGCTGAGAACTTTGTCTTAAGGTGACTGGCTACTATTGGATTTTATATTTAACTTTTTATAAAATAGCATCGTTTTTAACGGAAATTTAATGCTGATTACAAATATGAACAGAAAAATAGGGTGTCCTGAACTAGTTTTTGAGATAATCAAGCTTGAATGGATGGGTATTTTTGAGTTTTGGAAGCAAAAATCTTGTTAGCCGAAGTGAGTAGGAAAAACGTAAAGCTCAAAAGATAATAGATGACAATATTTGTACAGATGTTAACTGGTTGAGAATTCTACAACATGACATAAATAACGATAAGATAAGGAGATGAAAATACCTGGATTTGGCATATTTTGTTCAACCAGTGCCCGGGCGAAAACGTCCCATCAAGTCGAGCAGAAATTCGTACAAAACGTCACTTTTTCATAAGTTCTGATATTTAACTTTTTGAAAAATTTTGATATGGCATAGATTTTTAGGAGCTTTTTCAAATAAGTACATAAAAAGTATATGGTCCCGTGCAAAATTTGAGGTTTTTACCTTCTTGAAGTTCAAAACACGTATGGTTCTTCAATCTTTTTCAATAAAATTCCGAAGGTTACCATGGTAATCTGGTAAAAATTATGCGCGCGCATGCTTGTGGGCTCAAAAACTCGATTCAATAGTAGCCAGCACCTTAACGGTCATTTCAAAGCCAAAAATACCATGTTAGAAATGTCCTCAATATGTCTAATTTTTCATATGTTATGGCTAAAAATGTGCTCAAGAGTAAAGATTGATATTTACTTAAGTGGTGCGTGTGTGTGTGTGTGGTCCAGCTTTCTCCAACTTTCTTTCTTCTCGTCCCCTCCCCTCCCCCCCCTCCCTTACACACACACACGCACACATACACCTTGGTCCTCGACTCCAAGGTCACCTAATACTCAGGTTAAGAGGGAGGCGTAATATACACGTTTCAATTGCCGAGCGTTTAGAAAGTCCTTTGAATACAAATGAACAAGATAATGATTTTTTTTTTTCAAAAAAAATTCTTTAGAAAAGGAGATAATTAGCGTTTGTTTTGGTTTTCTCAAAAGTAAACAATTTCAAGTTAAAGGGAAACCGACAGAAACGTTGCGACAATAAACCACTGCCGAGACGCGTTTCGTGTTTCCAATCACCAAAATTTCTGATACTACTGAATCCGTGTGATTTGTTCTTCATGTTTTCAATAATTTTTTACCGGCTTTTTCCCCTAGGCACTTTACTTTTTTAAAAGTCTTTGAAGATGTTTTTAATAGTTTTATTGTTTAAAGTCGATCTTTTACTTTTAGGAACTATAATATTAACTTTACCTATGTTTTGATCTTATGTAATTTAAAAATGAATGGAATCGGATTTGACCATCTATATACATCTTTAGGCATCCGTGTTGTTGATCATTTTATTGATTTATATGATCTTAATGCAAAGAAAGCTTGGGAGCTTGTTCGAGATATTGTTCTTTGTGTAGCATGTAATTGTGGGAGCTACATCGTATATAGATAGTTCAGAGAGGCTAAACCTTGCACGAGGAGTGGCTAGCTAAATGTTTTTAGTAGAAACCCACTAGTAGCATACTATCACGAATCCTGCAATGATTTGATTGGCTCACGTACTCACTAACTATTGAGTGATAGTTAGTGAGTAGCGAAAAAAGCCGTCATTTTGTGCTAAAAAAGCCATTAAAATCAATAAATATTGGTATGAATTCGAAGGTAGTACGCTAGTGCGTTTCTACCAAAACAATTAGATCGTTTTCTATTAGTCAAATAGTCAACTCGGCGCCGCCTCGTTGACTATCTATTGACTCATAGAAAACTCGAACTCGTAGTCTAATTGTTATTAAATAGTAAGTATAAAGCCCCGTGTTAACAAGGTTTGCAGTGGGTGCCTGTAGATCATTTCTATGCAAAATTTGAGAAGAAGAAGAAGAAGAAGAAGAAGAAGAAGAAGAAGAGAAGGAGAACGAGGATGAGGAGAAGGAGGAGAAGGAGGAAGAGCTAAAGGAATAAAAAAGATCTAGAAAAGTAGCTAGTTAGAAGAAAGAAATAATGATACAGAAAAACGAGGGAGTAAGAACATAAAAATAAAAAGAGTTGCAGTCAAGAGATAAAGAAAACGAAGCTAATTTTTAGAGCATAGATATTGGAAAATGTGAGAAGCTCTCGCACTATGATTTTTAGCACTCTTCAATAACCTCAGTGATGGATTATATTTATTATGCCTGGCAATCATTTGCTAAAGAAAAACCAATCAGGTTCAAAGTAAAAAAACCGAATCTCTAAACGCTTTAATATTTAGTAAAATGTCTTCAGAAGTTCAAGATTCTGAGTGTCGTCATACTCGACTGATGTTTTCTTAATGGTTAATTAATTGTAGGATGGGTCATAAAGGTTTTAAAGGGTTGGTACTTGTACAGCGAATGGGACTCGAGTCCTATTGTACAGCGATAGCCTGCGGGCAAAACCTAACGATATAAGGATAAAATAAACATGAAAACATTAGAACTGTACTCTGAGAAGGCATTGCGCCAAAACCCGCTGAAAGGTAAACGGGTGAAAGAGTTAATCGCAAGTGGAATTCACCTCTGAATTGAAACGTGAATGAAACTCCAGCTAAAAACACCATTAAGTGTGACTAACTGGTTTTATTTTTAATTAAACTGATCCTTCTCACGCTTATAGAGTGTGTTTAGGCTTGCTCCGTCCACTCTGTGGGACGTTTTTTTTTTTTCAAAGACGCTTATAAAGTACTTGAAATTGATTTTCAATGCTGCGCCAACACAATCGTTCCTTGCTGTCTCTTTTGACATTTTTGAAGAACAAATATTAAAAAACACGGCTGGAAATTTTACAAACCTGTAAGCAGCGGAAGGCGGGAAAATGACCAAGAAACAAGGCAATCGCTGTCGGTGCAACTACAGAAAAATCGTCAACCAAGGTTTGAGAGAATTCGAAACGAATTGAAATGATAACTTTTGCTTTCATCAAATAACAGTTAAGTAAATTTAATGAGTAAATTAGACTTGCTTTTTAAGGTGACTGCTTTGTCTAGGTGTATATAAGCGTTTTCTGTGATCACCCGTTAGAGTCGGGCACATCAAAGTCAACCACATGTTGGCTCGCTCAGCGTGTTTTCTTGTGGGGCTTCTGGAAGCCGGGAGTCTTTGAACTTAGCATTTTCAATAAAAACTGTCTTTTTCTTTCAAGGTTTCTGTTTCTTTCAAAACATTTAGAAAGCATGGCCACTCTAGGCGCTGTTTCTAGGGTGAAACGGCTGGTTTTGGGGTGAGAAACAAAGAAAGCTTGTATGCGAACTTGAACGAAGTACGGATACGTCTTCGAGAAAGCTAAGGTAATGATAGTTCAGCTGAGACAGTGTTTTGTACCACTGCTTAAATGAATAGCGACTTAAACGTGAGATAACTGATTTTCTTGGTTGGAATACGTACGTTTTTGAGAAGGATTTGGCTATATTGACGTCTGTGTGTCATAAATGATACTGATTCTAGTTCTGGAGGTGAGGTTCTGGTCCCCGTCACGTTGTCGGATTTAAACTGACTGCGATAGAAATGTTAACTCACTCGCCCGCCACTTTTCAGAATAAGAAAGACCGATATCAGATAATTGGTATTTAACTATGTCTTTTATACAAATATATACAAATACTAACTTCTCACTGAATAATCAATAACATTTCTATTTCAACTTGACATCGCCAGGAAACGATCACTTTGTGACGAGTACAATAAATTTTTATTCAGTGTATTTACGAAGATGATACCAGAAAGATTCTATACGCTGGTACAAATTTCACATACTTTTATGATTCATTCATTCTTCGCTTCTTTTGATTATTTATTTATCTATCTTTTTGCCAAAAAATATACTTTTTATCTCGTTTATGCAGTAAAATGAAAAGGCCTAGAACTAGGAATGGGACTGTCTAGGACTTCTTGTTTACGTATGCAAAACACTACAAATTTCTAGAGAGTCGAGGACTGCATTTCTGCATGTGTGTACTGCGGTAATTATTTATTGCAACAGAATGAAATACGAATAGAAGGGAATGGGAGATGCAAAAGACGCACGAGAGGTGAGGTGAGGTGAGAAAAGAGGAGGCCAAAAGAAAAAGTACGATTCAATGTTAGGAAAACTTTTTTTCCCCGTAGCTAGAGTGCTAGTTGCACTCAGACCATATATTCCGATGGTTTTCTAGTGTTTTAGTACTACTCCGTGCGAATTGTGCGAGCGCTTTAGTGGTTTTCTCTTGTGATAAAGTACAAAGCCTTAAAATGATGGATTTTATTTCAGAGTAAAATTCAAAATCTAGCATATTAAAAAAAGAATTCCATGTAACTGAACTTGAATATAATGTTTAGAGCGATATAAGTTCCTCGGGTTATTCGGTTATGAGCTGAGCTGTTTAATCCTCAATTTTGTCCCCAAAAAATTTTGGCTCCTTTAGGAATTGCCATAGATATAAACTTGAGTTTATTCCATCATTTCACATGGGATAACTGCTCATCCAATATGCAGTATCACTTCATTATGTGCAAACATTTTCAGTGAATAGTTGAGTAAAATGAACTAAGTGAATTTTGTGCATTTTGAAGCTCTTATTTCTACCAGATTACAATACTACTGAAGTCTTTTTCTGCTACCAAACCATCAACCAGGTTCTGAAGTGTTAGCTATTTCTTCCCTTGTATACGTTTTTTCCCCAATTAATATTTTGTCAATATTGTTGATATTTTCAAGCCAATATTCTGTATTAAACCAAAACATCTCAAAATGTTTGTTCCATTTTTGATTACTTTATCACTGAGACGTGCTCTTTTATTGGTAGAGCTGTTTGGAAATCTCCCATAATTAGGTCCGTGGACGGCTTTGTATGTCACGGCTAGGAAGCGCGTTGAGTGCTCAGTTATAACTTTGTATCCACAGGAATTCACTCGAACCCATGTGAACCTAATTTCAATTTACTAGTACACTAAATAACCGAGCAAGATGGGTTTGTCCTTGGGCCTTTCTTGTTCTTTTCCTACGGTCTCTCGTTTCCGGGGCGTCCTTTCTTTTTACAGCCAAAACAATATTCAATTTCTTAGAGAGGTTTTCAGAGCATTTTAAAAACTCACGACAAGAGACTCACTGCGGTCTTGATGATATCCAGGCTTCCAGATTGGCAAAGCCAAAATTTTATTCGTGATATTTTTCTTATCATTTATTTATATCGTTTATGCAATTTTAGCTCCGATAATTACATATGATCTATTGCTTGTGTAGCAACCTTATACGAATCTACCTTGGACATTATTAAACTGACTTCATGGGCTGATTATTACTTTACGAAAACAGAAAATAAATATTATTTATTTTCCACTTTCCTTTTCGTTGTGTTTGTTTTTTAAGCGATCAGTCAAATTTGATATATCAGACTGATTTTTATTTCTCGTAAACGTAGTTATATGGTTCAGTTTTAACTCTGTAGGTCCCCAGAGAACTTGTATTCTATAAACAATAAACATAGCCCTTCGTCGTAGCTTCCTCTCCTAGACCTCCTGTAGCACGCGAGTCCAATGTCACTCCACGATGAACAGTGTTTACGGTCAAGAACTGAGTTAATACGCCTTAATATTCATTAGCTCCTGAGCGGCATGTTGAATTGTGTTGAATACCACCCCAGGGGGCTGATTTCAAATTAACTAGACTCCTCCTCAAGGGGTAACAAACTGCTCAAATAAGGGAGCAGATCAGACTCCAATGGCTGATAATCCGAGGGAATCGAACACGTCTGAACACAAGGGACAATCGGTGTGAGTTGAAATCATAATCATTTGATCTTGTTGTTAAATGTAAGTTGAGTGATTTTGTAGTTATTGTAAGTGGTGTTAATTTTGAGCACTTCCTCCGCCCCTTCTATTGACTGACTGAAAATATGATCAACACTGTCTCTTAATCCATTCACATCAATCTCGACTCACTTCGTCTTTCTATCCGCTTATCCTAAGCTTCTTAGGTTAACCATGAACGATTGGCACTGCCAGTATACCTTACCACATACGGCTGATATCGTTGCGTCTCGTTATACCGGACCGAGTCTCGATTTCGGTCACACGGTTCCCCTTACACATGCCCCAGTCGACATTCATCAGACAAGTAGCCAGTTTTCCAATGGTAACCAATATTTCCTCGACAACAATCAAGCTATCGGATTGAATCACACCCCAGTGGCATCGAATTCGAGCGAGTATCATCGAGCCAACTGCCTTAAAAGCACTACACAAAGTACGAAAAAAGCCCCACATCAGTCCGAGAAGAAACGATGGCAGACTGCAGACTTCAGATGGATGTTCACGAAGCGAAAAGGTAGGCCAGAAGAAACTAAATTCCATGATAAAAGCATGCAACGAAAAGGTTTTTAAATTCAATTCGTAATCCGGCACTAGTATGGCTTCTTCAAACTATTTACCTAAAATAAAACTCCTGAGATTGCCGGCTCTTCAGATAATTTTTTATCAAAAATACCTGAACATACCCTAAAGGCGTAACTTCGTAAATTTTATGCTGCTGTTTTTTTAAGAGCGACGGAATTTCTTCAAAAATAACTATTTAAGATGGGACAAGGTCTTAGCTCCGTTCGACGATGATAATCATTGACTAAGAACACCCAAGTAAAGTATATCGAAAACTTGCTTTTAATTACCTTTACAATCTTAAATTATTGATATCTAAGGATTCATTAAGGGGAAAAGCGATATTTAGAAGGGAAAGAATTTGATGTTCAAAGGGAAATTTTCACAAATAATAAAAGTAAAATCATTCCTAAGAATAGCGGTGTGTGGTAGATTGACCAAGTTCGTGAGCTTTCCATGCAGTTCGATAATAAAAACACTGTCTGCTAATTAAGACTTCAAACTCTCTAATAAAACCCATTATTTTCTGTCTCATTGAAAAAGTTTTTAAATCAAAACAGTCCTGCTATGAAGTTAATTGAATTACGTAGAAGATGTGGAGAAAATTTGTCATAGAACCAATTTGAATATCTCAGCTACAATTATAAAATTCAGTTTGCATCTTCGGTTTTTCAAATTTTAACTTAGGTAAAAAATAATAACAAATAAGCAGAAACTATTTTCTCTCTCTTGTATCTAAAATTAGATGTTTTTTAAAAACTGATTTTGGAATATTTTGGTCAGAGAACATTCGCTTACAATTATTTGTACGCGTGAGCAGTAAACGCAAAATCTATCGAATTCACCTGAGGCACATTTAAAAAATCCATACAAGTGAAAAGTAGATTGTTTTATCTTATTACTTGGTATATTTTGATCTAATTTGTTCTAATTGAGGTATCTAATAGACTAAAATCCGATAAGACAAAAATTTAGCGTTATCTTTTCAGTCCGTAGCCACACCTGCCTTCAAGGGTTGTCTACCCACTTTGAGTAAACAACTACTATCTTCAGGTGGTTAGAACTGCCTGCTCGCTTCAGCCACAATTCCGCCGAGAATAGCGATGACACATGAATATCTCTGGTTTGAAAGCTTTTTATATATTTACCGTTACGTTTTCAGTAAAAAAAGATGTTATATTTAGACGAAACTAAGAACAAACTCAAGCTAAAAACGTATGCGCCCATTCCAGAATTAAGGTGTTTTTGCAGGCAGGCAGTTCTGAATAAAGGACTGGGTAGATTAAAGCCATCTTTTCAAATTCATTCGACTCGTTCTCTCTGCTCTCTCTCCCTTTAAGCTCTCTTTAGCACAAAAACACAGACAAGCCTAGTTTAGCTGACATATTTTCCACGGCAGTTGATACGTTTTCGAAAATACTTAGCTGAAGAAAGTCCAAAACAATGCTGTGCTACAATCTGGCTCAAGAGACATCCATTCCTGCAGAGGCTTAATATATCTGATATATTACGCATTTTCCTTTGATATGTACATGTGTGATTAGGAGCTAAAAGATCTTGAACCTACAAAAAGTGATAACAATTATTCAACTATCTCCTCAGCGAAGATACATCTTTTTTCAGATAGGAACAAGATAGCAATTGAAAAACCATTTCTTTATTCAGATTTCGAACAGTTTACAAATATATATATATATTTTAACATTTCAAATACAGTGTAAAATCGAGGTATATATTTTTGAATAACATATTTACCAGCCGGGTCTTTGATTCACTTTTCGACTTTTTTTCGCTTGGTGAGATTGTAAATTATAATTTTAACCCACTTCCAAACACTTTTCATTTAGTTTGACTTTCACGGCTGATTCCGAGGTTCTCTCAGTTCAGTTCTAGACCTCTTAGCATTCAAGTTTATATATTTATGTCCTTATTTATATCTTGATTGCATGTTTTCTTTGGATAGGTCATTCAAAGCCAATAAATCCCGCTCGAGCAGACAAATCTACAGAGAAAGAAGTCTCTTTACCACCTCACAAGAAAAGATTTACATTTACTCAACATCAGCTTGTTGAACTGGAAAAAGAATTTCACTTCAGCAAATACTTGACAAGAACTAGACGCATAGAGATTGCAGCCAGTCTTAAACTTACCGAGGCGCAGATCAAGATATGGTTTCAAAATCGGCGAATGAAATGGAAGCGAGAGCTAAAGGATTCTCTACAGAAGCCAAGAGTACCACAACAGCCAGCACAAATACAAACGAACAGCATTCACAGCAGTCATTCGTATAGTTATCCGGTAAACCCGCAAATAAATCACTCCACAAACCCTGGCCCATTGATGAGACCTTTGATAAACGTTGTGCCTTCTTGTTACACCAGTAATTCAATGGGCTTGAGTTAAAACACGTTCTGGCTCGCTGGAGATGCTAACTGAGTTACTTGCATTATGCTACCGCGGTCGCACGTGAAACGCGATAACTGGTGGTACTTGGGACACTTTTTTTTGTTCATCATTAGCGACAAGACTTGGAAGGCCAGTACTGATTTTGTGAAGCGCGGCTCCATCCACTTCCATTCAATGATTTAAAACCAAAACATTGACATTTGTAATCGACGTTATTGCATTTCATTGTTCAAAGGCAGATTTATATTATTAGCTTTGTCAAGTTACGTGTATACATTTAGATAGATAGATCCATCTGGAACACAGTTGCAAGTTGCACTTCATTATAGCTAGTCTACACGAGTCTTCACTCACTCTTAGGTTAGCAAAATCCTGCGAAACTTGAGTCCCATTTCGCGCGTACTTCGCATAATAAAACATAACATCACTACAATATGACAATTGGCTTTTATTATATGTTTTACTCACTATCTCGATTCTGATTGGCCGAGAGCCTAAAGCCAATTCGTGATATCTGCAAAAACATTTGCAGATATGGGATTTATCATGTCGAGTTCAAAGTCCAAGTGTTGGACGGGCGCTTAAAAAAGTGGATTTGTCAACGTAAAAGATAAGAACTTTCCTCTATTTTTAAAATTTTTAGCCTACAGCTTCGGCCAATAGCACAGACCTCGGTCTTGATAATTTACGATATCATGCTTATTCTCAGAGAATCGATGTGTCTCCGAAAAAGATTTTCAACACTACCGGATAAAAATTAATTTTCGGCGCTTTAATCTAACCCAAGACCTTTGAAGACAATTTTCCTTATCATCCGTTTTTCGTTGTTTGAACGCATTTCCTCATTTCCTTTTCTTCCATCTCATCTTTCCCAAACTCCTCCTATTGACAACTGACACCGCACTATAACGCCATTTTTGTTTATTGATTCAGAGATTAAAGATTAAATAGAAATGCTTGTCCCCAACAACTGTAAAGGAGATAAAATAAAGGGTGTTAGCAGGGGCGGAACAAGGGGTGGTGAAGGGGGTGACATCCCCCCACCTTTTTAGGAATCCCTCTTTTGAATACGTTATTAATCACTCAAAAAATCAATCTAGCTCGTCTTGATGTTTGATTTTTACATCACTTTGCGTTGGATTTTTATATCATTATTTGCGTTATTCTCTATTGATTTCAAGCCCTGTTGTTATCATGTAGTAGTTTTTTTGGTCGTGTTAGGCATTAAAGAATGGAGATTCTTTTGCTGGGACATTGTTCAAAATTAAGAATATTGGTGCTCACCAGTTAAGTAATTTTTAAATTTTTTTCTAATTTTTTGCGTGTTTTTGGGGTTTCCTGTGGTTTGTGGCCCAAAGCGCGCGCGCAAGTCTTCAAAGTCACTCCCCTTGCAAATATTCTGGATAAGCCCCTTATTATGAAATGGTCACGTGACCACATCCCCCTTAAATCAAGCACCAGTGTCAAAATGAACTCCAGAAATGGAAAGTGCATCTCAATATTAGTAAGAAGGTGAAGTTAAAAGAGAATTTTAACACATTGCAAAAGAATAAGGCCGAAGCCGTATTACGAGGCAGAAGATCGGTATCGATAAACATGACAACGAGGCCACTTCTTGAAGACGTAGTGATAATTCATATTCACGATAGCCACCCTGTTTGTTTTCTTATCGTGATTCTAATTGTCCTATATCATTATGACGTCACGGCTTGTTTATGAGGG
>JAADYU020114219.1:0-12170 GCA_011763375.2 Heteractis magnifica | reverse complement strand
TCAAGCTCGGAAATCCATACTGCGCCTCAGCTTTCAAGGGAATGTCTCGGGGGTATGGTTAGTGTGTTCACCGACTTTTTGAATAAATTATCGTGGCAGACCCGGGTTCGAATCCCGAAAGGGTCACATTTCCTTTTTCATTCCTTTTCTTTTTTTCTTCTTTTTCTTTTTCCCCTTTCTTTCTTTCTTTCTTTCTTTCTTTCTTTTTGTCTGTGTGTGGTTTTACTTGTGGCAATCAAGACAGCCTTTCTTGTCTGAGGTTTTAGCTCCTCTGCACAGTAGCCATCTCCTCAACTGAAGCACACTACACTGTTTTATTGAATCTCTAGGAAAGTTTGCGCCTGGAATGTCTTCTTCCTTTAGAATACTGCTTTCTTTGGACACGTTTAAACACTCTGAATTTGGAGCAGACGCCCTTATTCATGTCCTTTCAAACAGTCCATAGATGCTTTGCGAATTGAACTCCAACCCGGTCCTCCGCTCGATTCGGGAAAGGCGAATTCCTGTACAACTGTATTGGAATCGTGCCGGTCTATTTTTATCATCCAATCACCAGTTGGTGCAATTCCAGTACAGCCGTATTTACAGAAATTGCACCAAAAGTCCAAACTTGTTCGTTTGTGGCATCACATTGGGCTGCCTGTGGTTACAGGTCGTCAGGCGGTACAACTGGTCAGCGGATAACTTCTGAGCGCGAATTTTTGGTTGTGTTTTCAAAATGGCGGATAAAGTTTGTTTGTTGTTGTCAGGTGAATTTGATTTTCTTTTTAGATACTTTATCTTGGTTAAATGATGTGGCAATGACTTCAGAAATCGTCTTCAATGGTTTATTTTTCATGTTGTTGTGTTTCGTCAGGATATGTTCGACGGGTAAGTTAGTTAAAATGAATGAAAAAATAAAGATACTAAGACTTCGCTCATTTTTTTTGCAGAAAAGCTTTCTTTTTACCCATTGTGTTGCGGTTTATTTATATGGAAACTAGGATTTAACCTTTCTATGACGTCCATATCAGAATAAACTGACTGTAAACTGGTTAAAATGAGTTCGTTGGGGTGCAACTTATATTTGTTAGATACACGTATTTAAGTTATTAACTTTTTGTCTTCCCTCTGTATCAGCTGTTGTTGATGTAAACCACACGTCCAGTCATCCTAACGGATTAATAGTCGTTCCTGAGAACTTACGTACAAGTGCTCTGACTGTTTCTTTCAATGAGACTGTCCAGAATGACAATGTAAGTGAACTATACATGTAAGAGCAAACCTAGGAAGGTGTATGTTGTGGAAGGGGGAGGGGGGAGGGGAGGGGAGTGGTGGCGAAAACATAAGAGCTGCCATGGATTGATTGTGTTTAAAACATCTGACTTTATGTAATATAAGACAAATTCAGCAAAGACAGCATAACCCCAAAAGGACATGAAGTATGACATTAGTATGCACATGAAAAAGAACACCCTCACACTGTCAACTTGCAGGTTCACATTCTCATCAGGTTGTAAAAAAGCTAAAAATGAAATTCCATTGAGGACATGAATCTAGAAGATGATGGAATACACATGAAAAAGAACAGCTTGTGCCCTCCTCTTGAGGTCACATAGTCTTTGCTAAATCTGTCTTTTGAAAAATGCTGTAAAACATGTAAAAATATATATGATCTATACCTTAACCATGGAGGAAATACCCTGCTAGCAGGGGTCCCTTTTCAACTTTTTCTCTTTTGCTGAGCATTTTTGCTGTACTGGCTTTTGTGTTTGTTGTCTTTTACATTTGTAATGATTGAGAACAACAAAATGTAAGCCAGTACAGTGAAAAACACTCAGCAAAAGAAAAAAACAAAACAAAACAAAACAAAACAAAAAGCGATTTCTGTTGCAAGGTATGGAGGGCATTGATTTACTCAGGAATTTCCAAAAAGAAAGAGCTAAGACATACCTCTCTTGCACACTTTCCACCATTTTGGGAATTCTGATCTGTTCTGAGAGAGAAATGGGTCTGGAACTACATTTACACATTTCCTGGTGACATGTATACTATATACAAAGATTTTTATTTATAATTTATTTTTGTGTTAGGTTGTAGTAATATGCAACATTGTGGAATCAGTTAATGGGATCGCAAAAGTTGTATTTGAAAATACTACTGCATTGATTGGGCAAACAGGAGCAGTTGTAAAATTCAGGTGTGAACTCTTGAATTATGTACATAAAGTGAAAAATAGAAAGATTAATGAAAAGAACATCTTGGTTGGGATTTCTTGCTTTCAAATGGATGTCAATCAGTGTAATGATCGAGTCATAAGGATTATCTGACTGAAGGTCATCTAAACTTTAGTCTTGTCTGAAACTTTGGGGTCAATAAATGTTTCTTTTTCACTTGGTGAACTGAAATTATCAGTTAAATATTTGTTATAAATTCAAAATTCTGTTTGTATTATTCAATCTTTCCAGTATAATATCTCCTGGGCAGCCAGTTACTATCCAGTGTTCAGCTCAAAGTGAAGGAAATTCTACGCAGTTTATCTTTTCTACTTCTAAAGGAAAACCAGGGTATGAATTTTGTATATTTAAGAAACCAGCAGATTGAACAAACTTTGGTTGAGAGATGAATCAAGATTAATTTGCAAGCATACAAAATCTGCTCTAACATAATTTGAGGTAACTCAAACTATGGAGGTTGATTGGATATTTGAGAAACAGTTGACACCTGGCAGACATTCATTGATTGATGGATGAATCATTGCTGGAGGCTACTAAGTAGAAAGAAGGATGTAAGCCCTGCACAAGACTCTAGCTTCTTGAGTGCTTTGTAGCTTATCAATTGCATTCATAATTCAATGGCCACATGGTTGAGTAGTGACCATTACTAAATCTAAATGACATGCCAGTTAGAGCAGCAAAATCCATTGGCTTATGAAAAAAGTTCCGAGGGATTTAATGAAACCCTCAATCAGGTGTGTCGTCTTGAGCATGTTAGAGTCTTCATTGTGTTACCATGTGGATACACACTTTTGCATGCTTGTTGCTCAATCAGAACATGCAAATATAAAGAAATGCATCATAAAGAATAATTCTGTCAATTTTATGACTGTATTTGTAATGATTTCAGATATTTACAAGTGACCAAGGCACCCATTGTAACTATCTGTACTGATCCTGTCCTTGTGGCTACAGACCGTATCTGCCAGACTATAGGGGTGGAACTAAGGTAATGAAATCAATATAAACATAGCAAATGTAAATCAAGGACAGGACACTTCTTAACTACATGATGTCATGTCAATAGAGGCCTGGACACATGATATGACATTGCTTGCAACAGGAAAATCCAACTGTATGTCCACCTGTGCAACTGTTCCATGCAATGTCACCAGCAACATTGCTAAAACAAAAATCATTTTTGCTTTTGTGGCATTGGTGATGATGTCATGCACAACTGTGCAATTTCCTTGTTGCAAGTCTCTGAGCCTTAACTGTATTCCCTGTCCCTGATTGTCTCTGACAGACTATACGTGGCCCTTGCTAGGCAAACTAACTGGCTGGACTATTTTACTGGAATTTATTTTGACAATCCAAATTGAATCTATAAAACTACAAGCAAATGAACAAAGGAATATATAACTAATCTGCTTGAAAATACACATATTAACATAAAAACATACCTTGTCCAGGGAGGGAAGGACTTCCAAACTTAGAAGCACAAAACTAGTTGCTTGACTATAGACAATACACGGACAACTGCCGACGCATTCCAAACTTGAACTCTAAAGTAATTTGATACTTACTTATTAAAGAATTAAGTGACTGCATGTTGCATGACATTACTCACACTATACAGGTTGAACTTGGGTGCATTGCAATGCTATTGATGAGGAAGCATTTACTTTACTTGATAACGTGTATTACTAATACGATGTACATCATTTTAGTGAGGCTGTCAGTGGACAGTTCCCAGCTGTGGTAAACTGTTCTGTCATTGGTGCCAACAATGGTAAGAAATAACGTGTTGAGTTTTATATCAGAGTGGGAAAAGTATGGTGTTGACTTATGGCATGTATATATTACAACAAGCATTGTCATTAAAGGGCTTTGGTGGGAATCATTCACACTGTGTAGCTTTGTTTATGGTAAAGTACAGGACTTCTAGAGTATGGGTATGATTTTGATATACCATTCCACTCAGTTTTGTTAAGTTTTGAACATTCCATGACAATTTCTTGTCACAAAAAACACCAAAACAAATACATGAGAGGCAAAGCCAAGATTTCCCATAAGGGGCTTAACAATACCAATATGACAACACAAATAACAAAAATTAAACAATGCTTAGTGGTACTTGTATCTTTAATGTATTTGGCATGTTATCACAGGTCTGGAAAAGATGCTTGTCATCTTATTTACAGAAATTTCTATTTTGATAATCTAGATGGGTTGCAATTTAAGTTTGAGCCCACCATCATCGATGTAGGAAGAAAAACTGCACAGGTAATTTAATCACACTCACTTAGTAAATATTTCTTAATGTTGGAACACGAGTAGCATAGTGCTAAAAGCTTTACTCTTAACTGTGTTGAGATACATGTATGGATACCAATAGACTTCTTTTTAAGATGGGTATAATGTTAACCCATTTCAGACCATGTGTCATCCCCTTGGGAGTAATATTCTGTGTTTAAGGCTCATACATATTAACATATCTTCTCAAGCATTTCTGAGAAACAAAGAAATAAAACCCAGAGGAATGACATGTGATCTAAAATGGGAAAACATTACACCCAAGCTAAAGAGGTTAGTGCAAAATAGCTAAATCCAAAAGATTCTCTATGAATATTTCCTAATGTATTAAGCTACTACAATCTTGGAAAATAAAAAAGGTAAAATTAATGGTATTTCTGAAGGTAATACTTGGTATGATTATAAGCACATTCCAATTGGTACAATACATGGAATGAATTAAAACTAGGGAATTACATCTTTCTCTGGAGGTATGTGAGGACAATTTTTGTTTTCAATAGTCATTTCCCGAGATATAATTGAGTTAGTCCAGTACTAGCCAAAACCTTGATTTCAGTACATACTATTGTGTACTGAGCTATGTACTAATCTGATACAATGGACATTGGGATGATTAAACAATAAAGCAAAGAAGAGTTGCTGATTAAACAATATGTAATTTACATATATGAAGAAACTGTTACGGTTATAATGAACTTGAGGCTTTGGCTAGTACATGTACTGGACTCACTCAACCATATGTTGAGAAAGGACTATTGTGCCTAATGTGTTTTTTGAATGATGAATGGCTGTAGGTACCTTACATAACCATTTCTACTGGTGTACAATCAAAGTCAGTCCATGTCAGCTGTGTAGCACAGACTTATAATGTTACTAGATTACCGACCCAAGTCATCTGTGGAAAGGGTCCAGTGACAAGCACTACAACAGCTCCATCAACTACACCTGCAGCATCAAACATGTCAAATATCACTGCCACCTCGGCAACAGATACTATTCCCACTGCACCACCACCTCCAGAAATTTTTGTACCACAATTCATTACCTCTGAAGAAGGTGTGGAATATTTTCAGTATATGAGTGGGAATTCTGCAGGTACAGTATAAGAAACAATCATTAATAACTATTCTATTGCAACAGAATGCCTAACTTACACCCATTTTCAAAATTATGTGACCCAGACATAGAGCAGTCACTGCAGAAGTCTGGGTTTCTGCCTTCCGCCAATCAAAGTTTCAACAGTCTGCGTTAGTAATTATTTTGACTGACAGAAGCCAAAATCCCAGACATCTGCAGTGGTCTAGGTTATGTAATTATGAAAATGGGTTTAAAACATATTGATATTTGAAATATATACAATATGAGTGGTGACGTTGTGTGTCATTGTTTTTTTACTAAAGTTTTGAACATACATGTGAATTTGGCTGAGAAAATCAGCTTTAAAGTTTATGCAAATCAGGACAATACTGTATGAGATATACAAGCTCCTCCACACTTATGATTTTCTATTGTCTTTGCCTTGTTAATTATTCATGAGTATGATAATTACTTTTCAGGATCCCCAGTCACTTTCACCCTCAATCCACTAACTCTACAGTTTTACCCTAATATGACATCAATTCATGGAGCCTACAGCATCATCTTGACACTCAGCACTCCTCAGACAATTTCTTTAGATGTTGCTTGTTCTCTGACGTCACTACCAGCAGGGAAGATCAATACATCATATATTAACTGTCCATCAGAGGCTAATGATGCTGTGTCACTAGCATCTTCCGGGGTTCAGTTGAAGCTGGCAGAGACTGAGATACAGTTCAAGGTTTGTTCTTATGTCTACTGTTTGTTAATATTAGTACCTCAATGTGTGTACATGTATGTGTATGTTGTGCCCTTCTTGGCACCACCTCTGCCCACCCCCATCCTTCCCTACCCCAAACCCATCCAACCACAACCATCGTCTGCTAATGAACATACAAGAGTACAGTATCATGAGCTTTACTGAAGAGCAAAATCCTTAGCTTCCAGTGACTAAAATATTGTTAGAGCATGAAGTTACATTGACACAAACATTGATGTAATGCATTGTTATGTACAGTAATGCAGAAACTGATTGGCCTACTTTATGTCCATTGTTAATTTTGGCTGGCACATTAGCGTAAGGACAGTATAATCTCCATTGCAGCCATTTTTAGTGTCATGCTATGCTCCCCACAAAGAGAGGGAGGAAGCATCACATGAAGACACTTAAAACAGCTGTAGGGGAGACTACATGAAAGGACTGCTGTAATTATAGACATAACTCTATAACTGTCATAATGATAAATATATATTTTTCTGATTATTTTCAGAGATCAGAAGTCTCAAAGTCCCTTAGGATATTGGTAATTGGGAGTCCAGTGACCAGGGTGAGAGACCTTGTTCAGTTATCCTGTTGTCCAAAGGTTACATCAGTGCTGAAGCCCTCCTCTGTTGGGGCATTTTTGTGGGCTGACCTACCAAGACAACAACCAACTGATACCAACTCTGGTAAGTAATTCATTATACCAGTTTTAGAGGGATCCAGATTCTTTCATTTGCAACTGAATGAACATGTTTATAGCCAGTTTATTTGGGTATAGAGGAAGAGGAGAAAGAAAAATTCATTTGTGAGCCATGCGGATTCTCTTTTCTTGTGTGCTGGTGCCAGAGATTGGCATCTGGCCTCAGGGGAAGCCATGCTTCATGTCTCCCTTATTTCTAGGAGCAAGGGTGGCTCGGTTGGTTAGTGTACTGCCTTCCATGTAGCTTTAATTAACTTTAAATACCTGTAAAGCAGAGCACCAATGGAGAGAGGGGGTAAAGGGCAAACCTTTAAGCACGTTATACATGAGCTCCTGGCTTGGGAGAATTGGGCAACCACTCCCTGCATTAAAGAAGTGAAAGAAATTACTTTTCTCCCTAAAGAGGGAGGGAGGGGTTTAAAATGGAGGCACAAAGAAGCTAGGGAAAGGAAAAAAATCATGTGGTGGTTATGCACAGGCCTTAAAAGCTTGGGACATATATTGGTGTGGCAAGAGACTTTCATCTGCCCTGATAGGGATGGAATGCATACCCTGTCTCTCCGGAGGGACTGATAGCTGCAGGATAGCTTGTAGATTGCAAAAGGCACGTTGCATAGAATTAGTATCATCTCACATGTTTATGACTGGCTCTCGTAGGTGGTAGCTCAACATCAACATCCCCATTGGATATTGACTTAACCTGTCCATGCAATCTGAAGGAACAGCAGTGTGATACTGGATGTTGTTGTGATCAGGTAAATAACACTGTTACATACCAACTGTCAAAGTCCAGTTTTCTCGTGCTCTGATTGGGCAAGAGGGTATCACGTGAATGTGAAAAAAATTTTGCTGTTTCCCCGGCAACAGCTCTGAGCGGGAAACAGTAGAATTTATTGATCAGTAATAACAAAACCGGAAGCGATGTTACCGGAAATGCAACCTTGATTGACCTTTGAAGACCCGATTTTTAACCATGTTTTTGCTTTTTGTTGGTTTCTTTTGTTTCGTCCTCCGATATGGCGGTCTTTTCTTTTGTCCCTTGGTTGTCCTAGGATTTCGACTAAAGCTTTATTTCGTAAATCAGCTTCAAAGCTCGCTTTCTAACTCCTATTCATTGCTTGATCGGTTCTCGGAGCATTTACTTCCGCTGGTTAGTACTTTCCGAGTTTTGGCGGGAAAGAAAGTACACGCGCGTTACGTATTCCTTCTGGCATTTCGCGCCAAAAGATGGTTGACAAACTATGAGGGTTACGTCACAAAAAACGGTTGAACGGTCAATGTTCGCTATTGCAGGACACGTTCCTTTTAAACTAGCCCACATTGTTACCACACCTTCGCGTTCATGATCTTAACCGGATCTTAATAGTTCTATTGCTTGCCGTAGGACTGCTCTTCCAGCGAACGCTCATCTTTTTCCTGCATAAAAGGATTCTTTGGGGGTGATACAGCAGAACGTCCAATGGAGTTCAGTTGCGAAGGAACATGGCCCGACTCGACGGACGTGCAACCCTTCTTGTGTGTTACCATTAACAACAGCCCTTTCATTGGCTACTGGTTCAACTTTACCTCACCACCTACAGCTAAAGATTTACCTGAATACAACTCGCTTCTCACTGCTGCTAAAAAGACAAGGTAATAGAGCAGATTTCGTATGGCTATGAAAAGCTCGCGGCACGATCGGTGCCGTAAGCGTGCCTTCCCGCGACCGTGGTGTTTTCTAGAATTTTGACGTGCCTTGCCGGGCCTCGACCGTGCTATGACCGTGCTCGTGCCGCGAGCCTTTCACAGTCACACCCTTGCGTCCTGACTGGATGGGGAAGGGGGGGGAGGGTTTAATGGAATGCCTGAGGCAGACTGATGTATTACTTGGATTACTTCTATCAGGTTTTCATATCAGACCAGTGCTCAACCCTCAAGCCCTTCAGACGGTACATACAAAGCAGGCACGACCATCAAAACTGCTGCCAACAGTAACGATAATCAATATCTAGGAGCCAGCTTAGGAATCTTAAGTCTACCCAAGAAAATCTTCAGTGGTCTATGCTCTCAGAATGTTCCTGTGCGCTTCTTGGAAAATTCGGAATCTAGTTGTACAAAGGAACTGTCGGAATCCCTGTGCACTGCCTCATCGTCTCTCAGTGCGTCCAGCTTCCTAATGTCCAAGCAAATGACGAGCCCGCCGTGTCCTATACCAGCGGCGGTACTCAGAAAAGGTGCGCTAGGTCAAACTCAAAGTGAACCGCCTGAGTTAGCCGAGGTGGAAGTGCAATATTTTTGCACAGCTGATTCCAGTGCCTTTGTTTCTGTAAAATCAGGACCAGGATCAGGACCAGGATCAGGACTGGAATCGGATCGCTCGATTTGGCGATGTGGGTTCGACGATGGTAAAGTCGCACCTCCTCTTCCTGCTTTTAATTCTACATCTAAGATATGTTCCAACGTCGTCCTTAATGTCACATACCAATTCGAGGCATACGGACAAGAGATTAGTAAAGTGAAAGCGAGTATTACGTTGGGTAATGTTCAAATACCATCTACCTCGCAGTCTTCCTCGGGGTCGAGTATTGCTACAGCCGATGCATCCATCAACACTGTTGCTCAGTATTTTACTTCCAAGTTTATTCATTCGTCTGTTTTCAACATATCTGGTTCGGCTCCTGCTATGACTGTAGCCCGGTCAGGTAACCCTGGATACGTCAAGGGACTTCCTCTACTTGCAATGAAGAAATCCACCAATGTAAGTCTTGACGAACGTTTTAAATAGATCGTGTACCGATTTTGAGATCATTGCGTAGCTCGTAGGTGACGATATTTTTTGGTAAGGCTGTTTAGCAATTTCGTTTATCAAAGACTTGTTGCGGCATAACCGTCATATAGAGCCGGTAGCCTCGCATTGAAGCTAGTGTTTCAAAATGAGTTTACTAGACCCAATATTGCATGGGTCTTCCTCCCCTCCCCCCTCCCCAGCTCTCCCTCCCGTTATGATAACTATCTCTTTTTTTCAGAATTCAGCTAGTCAACTCCTCGTCAGGACCCCTAGTGCGGATGGCTTGTGTTCCTCTTCTCGACTCTCCTCTCCGATCCTTTACGGAGAAGCTCTTACTTCCGGCTGTTTAATGAAACTTGGTTTTAGTGACATGCACAACTGCACACGTGTGAGAGAATTGGTGCGGACCTATCACGAAGCTTTGTTGGAAGCCACTCACGTGGGACGCACGGGCAATGCACGTGTTACGATAGATGAAGATTGGCTACCTGTCATAAGGTAAAGCGCTTACTAATTAGAGTTTTAAAAGGACTTCACACGGTGTAACTGCAAAAAAATAGAGAAGCCAAGAAAAATAAGAAAAACATTTGAGTTTTCTGACCGGCGGTACACTAAAACGTCGCACTTTGATGCGATTACTAGCATCACGCCCTTGTAAGCAACGTTGCAGACCTGTTTACAATGCTTTCGAGTGGCGTACCATGGAATATCCCACGCGCGTCACTTGTATTTTCACACGAGGCTGTAGGCGAGTGTGTATACAAAGAAAGTGGAATACTGAGGAATATATAACGGCTTTCTTGCATTCTGCGTGATTGGCTGTATGAGATGGACGATGATATCCATTGCGCACAACGTTGCAGATTAAGTAGATCTGGGTCCTATTTATGCAAAGTTGCATGTGTATCCGGACCTTTAGAAGCCAAACATTCAAAGCTGTTCAAACGAACGTAAAGCGCAAAGGATAGCCACTCCTACGCCATCAATTTATGAATTAGTTTTTCGGTTTGAGCAATATGTTCTTAGTGGAATCCTTGTGATACTTATAGTATTGATAATCTGTTACAATTTACCACGTTGAAAAAATGAGGGCTGGTATTGGTGCTCACCTCATAAGTAAATACGTTTACCGTACCCCGGATGCGCGCCTGAAAGGTTTGTCTTATCCGCCTGCTGCAGTGTTTGTTTAACCAACCTTTCGTTTTCCACAGAGACAATATCAAAGACTCGCCTTCCACTCCAAATCATGCCAACACGAGTGGTGAATGTGCAGACATTCCTCAGGTACAGCTGATACAAGTTCTTGTATCACAAGCAGGATTCTACCGAGGAGTACCTCAAATGGAGGTGGTTGGTCTTAGAATAAGGTAATTTGAAACTCATGGGATGGGGTTAGGGGTCCTTTGGTGAAAAATACTAGATTGTGAGGCTGAAGCTCCATTTACATATATGCAGCAGTTTTCGTATGACTGTGAAACGGCACGGCACGAGGTACTGTCACGGCACTAAATTAATAGAATCCGTTGAACCAACCGCAGCGCGCTATATTAAATCTCATCCAATAAAAATGTTTTGACACGGTACCATTACGGTCACAGCACGGCACGTACGTACGGTTGCTGTTGTTGTTGTTGTTTTACAGTCGTACGAAAAACGGTTTAAGCGCAAAAAAGTGGCACAGCACGCAAACAAACTTTTTTTAAAGCTCATCTTTTCTCATGAGAGAATCGTGTTTTTTCCCCCGCAGTTACCAATACACGACTTGGCGGTATCGTTGTGTCAGCGGTTATGGTCTAAGCTGCCTGGCAACCCCAACCGCAGAATCCAATGTAACTTCAAATAACAAAAACGTAAATCAAATTGTCTCGCCAGTTAGCAGTACGATCACGCCAACAGCTACAGTATCAATAGCGGCTTCTTCCAGTGCTGCCCTGAATGGTTCGTCTGTAAGACAGGATAACAAGACGAGTGATAGAAGTAATATTTATAGTCCAAGACAGATGTTATTCATGACAGAAACTAGTGTCGTCTTTATTACTGTTCCTGCAACTGAACCAGTAAGAGTAAAAAGGTGAGCACGAACGAAAAATTGAAGATGCGGGGATTATGGATGGATGGATGGATGGATGAGAGAGCTAGTGAGTAGATGAATGAAGGGGTAGGTGGATGGATGGAACTAGGGAGAGAGAGAGGGATGGATGGTACGCGGATAGACGCGCGGGGGGAAAATAGAAGGTACAGATGAAAGAAGCGATGGATGGGTGAGTACAGACGCGGAAGGAGGAATGGATGGGTAGGTGGATGGATGGAACAAGGGAGAGAGGATGGATGGAATGTGAATAAATGTGCGGG
>JAADYU020114108.1:0-12171 GCA_011763375.2 Heteractis magnifica | reverse complement strand
CTGATGCTCTTTCATGTCAAGACAAAATGTTTTCAAAATTTACTGAGCTTAGTGATTTATGCAAATTAGTGGTGGCTTTATGGATAGGGTCTATTGTTCAGCTTTAAATCTGTTGTTTTTTAATGAATTCATTATTGAGATGTCATTCTGATTTTTGCAAAATAGCCTGGACTCCAACCATGTATGGTACCATGACACTCAAATGGTTTCCTCTTCCAATTAAAAACCATAAAAAATATGTACACTATCCAATCAAAGTCTTTGATTACCAGTATGGAAGCTTTTTGAGAATTGCAGTCCTGGATGTTTACTACTCCATTGTAAGCATTGCATTATTTACACAATATTTCCCCTCTGCCAATAAAGAACCCATTAAAAAATAATAGCCATCAAAAATCATTAAAATGTTCAATAAGAATTCAGATGAAATAAAAAATTGGTGATTTGAGTAATTTTCTGCATTAATAAAGATGCAGTGTTATAGACCATCGTACGGCTCTGTATTCTTTCTTTGACGACTTGATGTCTTCTTTTCTTGGGGATAAGGATCCCTGAAGTAACATCAAGAGAAGCTGTCAGTACATCTTGATCAGAAACAGCTGAGTAGGGCTATACTTGGAAATACGTCATTTCTTGGACGGGTGGGGGTAGGGCAGGTTAACCTTAAAAATTTAGACTGATGATTTCAAAATTAATTCTACCAGTAGGAGGAAAGAAAGCTAAAAACCACATGTAAACCTTACCCAAAGAATGGCATAACATCCAAAAGAGTTGCTTTGCATGTATTAGAGGCCAGCTCAGGTTGTGTTGATATGATTAAATTGACTACATGCCGAATGTATTCCTGGAGTACTTTACGGCGCTCTTCTACAAACTTTATTCCCTGTTTAAAAGCAATGTAACCAATTCTTTGAGAGAGATGTTCATTGAAATATGTTCACATTGCATCAGGATATTTCAGTACCCCACACTCCACCACACAAAAAGTTTATAACTTACTCTGTTTCCAAATGTCTTTTTGGAAGGAAATTTAAAACTTTCTGCTATTTTATGCTTCTTGCATATCTATAAATCAAAAATAGTGAGCACACTTAATCATTTTTTCCACACTACAAAAATCAGCTGTTTTTTAATATGCCCACAAAAAATTATGTCTAATACAACAACAACAGAAAACCTTTTTGTGAAGTTCATAGAATTGTGAGTAGCGTCGATAAACATTCCATTCATCATCCTTAATACGAATGTAAACCTGAAAATTGAATAAATACAAGTGAACAATTGAAAATGTGGAAAAAGCAATCCAAAATTGCAGCAAGGCCTTAAAGACTAAAGAAAACTGTAAGAGAATTGTTCATGAAATTGCTTTTAATTTTTGGACCTGGAATGATGATATCACCAATCAAAAGATTTTATAAATCTACTTTTTTCTCCCACAAACTACAAACAAAATGGATAAAATGAAGCTTTGTTTTATAGGGTATGCTTACTTGATAAAGATGGTGTACCCCACTTGAACCTTTGCCTTTTAAAAACACAGAAGGAATCCATATGTTGATGAGAGGTCTATTACTGACCACATTAACATCATCAGTGTTGGAGAGACCAGAAGAATCTAACACAGAACTGTCCTCAGGTAACTACCAATAGAAGACAAAAGTATGATATGACCATTTCAAACTAATGAAATTCTTAAATCATAATCAATTCTTGCATTAATTAGTTTACCGGTCCTCGTAGACTGACAAGCTCTTCTTGTTGCCTTTGAGATTTTATTTGCCAGTACTTCAGTTGACGCTGAAGACACTCATTAAATTCCATCAATTCCCCATGCATTTCAGCAACCTGTTGATACCAAATACCATGAAATGTCAACAGAATGACCAAAAATTCTTTAGAACTTAAAACAATATATTGTTTTTCATTTTCCTTACTTGAATAAGCTTTTGTTCATATTCATTTGCTACATTTTCACTGAAAATGAATCATTAATCATAAATTGAGAAATCAATAATTTCTTCAAAAATTGTTAATTTAAATTATTCACAGAAAATATTATTAGACTATGTATCCCTCCAGTGCAATGATGAATTAAAATATCCAAGGAGTCAGATGGTCAAAAAAGGTATAATTTATAGGAAATAGCTGCTATATACATACCTCTGCCAACAAAGAATGCATTTGGTAAAAAAAGCACTAGAAGATGCCCTTCTCAGACCCTCCCCACCCCCAGGAAATTCCATCACAGGAAGGTATGGATAACGTTTGAGGCCAAACACTAACCTGTCCATGTTTTGATCAGTTTTTTTCTCTGGAAGTGCTGGTAGAACTTCATCTTGCCTTATCCCTAAAAAACCAGGTCATTTCATTTATTAAAAAGAAATCCATAATTTGACTTATTGTTTAAATGCTTATTGGTTTTGGATTATTGAACATTTTTTTACTCACCCTGTAAATTAATAGTTGAATTTTTGTCATTCATGCTGCTCCTCAACATTTGAACAGCACCAACATATTTCTTAAGCTGATGTTTTAAAACCTCATTTTCTCTGTTAGAATATATTACAGAAAAATTTAAAACCAACTTAAAATGGCTTCCTAGATATTCCTAACTTTGAACTACATAGGAATTACTAGACTGTCAAGATCCACCCTTTACATTGCAAAATTTTCAACTAAAATAGGTTTATTTTTAGTGTTAACTGAAACACCAAAATGGCTTTTCACGTTAGCACTGAAATGGTTTTCTTGAAATCAATGGTTTTTGGCACTGAAATGGCCTCCCTGGATAACTTAATTATTCCAAATAGTCTGATTTCAACTCTGAGCTCATTTTAAAGCAAAATGTATAAAGCTTGGAGAAAAAGAATTATTGCTGGATGTTCACATGATGATGCTAACCTTGTTAGTGCTGTTATTTGTGATGCATCCTGCTCCTCACGGGTTTTATGTTCCTGTTTTATTAGTTCCATTTCTGCCTCCGTTACTTCTTTATCATGTCTCTTTTCTTCCAAAAGTTGACGCAAGACCCTGTGGTTACAATTATACACAAACAAGTATCAAATTGTTAATACTGCCAGGCAACTAACAACACAAATAATTCATTCATGTAAAATACAAATGAAACTTGACTACACCTGTTCTGGTCCTCAATTTCATCTTTTCGTAACATCATAGAAACTATTGCTTGCTTTAATTCACCTGAAAGTAACAAAGTCATCTAAGAAAGGCTATCATGAAAAGATAGAATAAAATTGTTTATAAATTAAATACTAGTTGTGAAATGGAGGCACAGTTCTAGAAGACACTATCAAATTAAGGACTAATTTTTTCAAAGGACAATCCATAAAGAAAACACTAAACTACACCCCTGACACTCACTCCCCTTAGAAATTGCAGCCAACCTCCCCCTCTCTGTGGAAGAAGTATGGGTATTTACTGGAGCAGTACAATCTGCTACTGTACATGACTCAATCTTTTTGTTTCTTACTTGTAGTCATGCCTTCCTGTTGGGCAGTCAGCACCTGCAAGGCATGGAATCAAATTTCACAAATCAAATATTGAATTAATAAAAATTTTGTGATCTATCACAATGTTTTATTAGAAAATGAATCAACTGTCAGATTGATAAATGTAAAACACAAGCTATTCTGGAATGCAGGGAAAGAGTGCTATTAAAGAGCATACCAGTATTAATAAAAAAGTAAAAAAACTGTGTAAAGTATTGAGTCCAGGTTTTAACTGAGTGTACAAAATGGTACAGGGGCACCTTGGGGTGTGGTAATGTCAAGTCTCTGATCACTATTCAACTTACATTAGCTGAAGTGGTGTTTTCTCTACCATTTGATGAGATACTGAAACACAAAACAAAATAACCAATAATTAAGCTAGGAGTGAATGGATTGAATGAATGAATGAGAATGAAACAAATGAATAAATGAAGTGGCAAATAATGAAATAAAGGAAGACAGGAATGGACAAATGAATGAAACAGCAAACCAATGAATTAAGGGACCATTTATTATTTATGCCAGGGGGGACTGGCAAGAATGGAGGGGCATCAAAAATTCATGATGGGATAACAATAACATGATATGCATAAAAAGAGAGAACAGCTGTGTTTAGGGGGCAGGGGTTATGATGTTTAAGGTTAGGGCTGGATGAATCTTGCCAGCCCCCCCAGGATAAATAATGAATGGTCCCTAAGAAAGGGGAGTGTTCTGAAGGACATTTATTATTCAAACCTGCTAAGGCAATTAGCTTTTGAGGGAGCACACAATTCCAGCGCTGCAGCTGCTGCATCAGTAGCAGCTGACAAAGACTCTGACCTTAATCTTCTTAAAAAATCATCTTCACTTTGATCTGCTCTGTCATCATCATCAAACCACGAGTTACTGCAACAAATGAAATGAAAAAATCTCAAACTATATCTCACTAATTATACTAAGTATAAATGTTTCAAATATGAGTCGCTGTATTTTATTGGGGTTTCAAAATCCAGTGAAGTTTCAAATGCTGAGGCCTAGGTATTTGAAATTTCCATGAGGATTTTGAAATCTCAATAGAACACTGAGCAACAAGTATATGAAACATTATTAATTAAATATTACATGTATTGTTGATTTGTTTGATGAATCCTTGATCTTTTTGCACTTCCTTATCATATATTTTCTAGTTCATGGTTTCACAGACATGCACTTTGCTCTCCTAATTGCATCCCACATTTGAAGAAAACAGTGTACCTCTGAAAGGCTATTTGATGGATCAGCAAAGAAAGGTCAGTGATCAAACTATCAGTTTTGAGCCCTTTCTCATACTTCATTTAGCTTATTAGCTAAATTAATGTTATCATTTCAAAGTCTTAGTACTTTGATCAGTATTTGAGCAGGTATCAAAGTACTGCAAATGGTACAAATTTGAAATTCTGATAGGTGGTTTTTCTCATGAATAATTAATTAGAAGCTTAGCACACAACTCACCTTGACAAAGATACAGAATCTTTGGGGCTGTCTTGATCTTCCTTATCTTCAACAGCTTCCTGGCCACTCAGCACTGCCATTTTGCCTAGTGGCAAGGAATCTTGATTTTTAACTGTTTTATGTTCACTCAGCGGTGTAAGACCATCATCTCCTCCCATGAACAGCAGAGAACCATCATCTCTGCTAACTGAGCTGGACAAAATGTCTTGGCCACTTAAATCAGTTTCTTCAAGTGACTGTCTTTTTTCAGTGTCATTTTGTTTGGTAATCTGTCCTGGTTTTGAGCTTTTAAAAGATTTTATCAAAAACATGTCCTCTTTATTAATTTCATCATAACTAAGATCCTGTATAACTGAAGAATTGAATTTTTTTGTTTCCTTATGTGAATTGCCTAGTAAGACAGTACTATACTCAATATTAGAACCACAGTCTACATCCATGCTTTTATCTGTTCCTATGGTAACTGAGTAACCATGGACACCAAGTGATAGAGAACCCTTAAATTCTTCTTTTTGATGTTCATCTTTTTCTTCAATGGTGTCCACTGACTGACCAAATGAAGACATTTTTACAAGATAAGGTTTCATTACTCTCTCGCACTGATCATCCTCTGGACTGTTTGTCCATTTTACATCAGATTTACTTTCTTCAGTGAGACTAGTGTCTGAAAGTGAAATTTCCCTCAAAACTCTCGGTTGGCCAGAACCAAATCCAGAGGCACTAGACTTGGGTAAACTTGTTCCTAAAAGCTGATCAGAGTTCTCATCTGTTTCTAGTTTTATTTTGCCAGGATAAGAAGATGATCTTGAATGTCCTTGTTTTGTGCTTTTCTTGGGTTCTTTTGAGAGATATATTGAGGCATCAGTGAAAGGAAAATCTTTTGAATCCTGCAGATTTGGATCACTGACATTTAGCTCAAGCTCTTCTGTTGATCCCTGTGTACTACTGTCACCATCATCAATCAAAGCAATAGCCACACTCTTTATCTTTTTCTTCTTCTTCTTTTTTGCATCATCTTGTTGGGTTGTCTCTAAAAAAAGTGGGCATTAAACAAGCTTTGATTAGAAGGTTTCTATGTCAACAAATAAGCTGTTCCAGATAGGAACTTATTACTAAAACAGTTATCGATTAACCTTTCAACAATACTATCAGCTGTACCTGCAACAACTGCAACTGGCTCTGGTTTGGGTCTCGCAGCAGGAAATGATGAAAGAAGGTTGGAAAATACTTCTTTAGTTGATGGTAATTGAGGAGAAGCCTTGAAACAAAAATGAAATGGGTTAATTCTCATAACGAACATTCTAGAGCATAATTTGCACACAAGGTACACTATGATAACATGACCATAACATTGGAGTGGCTTCCAATAAAATAGTTTCCATATGGATAATAGAAAAAGGTATAATACCTGCTTTACTGTGTTTAACTCTTCTTTATCAATTCCAAGGGCAAACAAGATAGAGCTCAAACCTTTCAAAGGAAAAAAACATTCAAAAATCATTCACTTTACCAAACACACTGCATGGTCCTACCATTAAACAGTAATAGTAGCCTCAAGTATTTACTAGGTATATAGTTTATAGTATTACAATAATTACACAATATTACCTGCTGCAATCATTGGAAGCATACTGGCTTTCTCCTCATCCAATAAAAAGGCATCAGGTTCATAATATAAACTGAAAGCCAGGACAAAAATAACAAAGTAAGAATGGAATGGTGGGTTTCTTGGGGTAAAAAATTAATATGGTTTTCATGTGATGTCATAGTAGTCATGTTGGTTGAACTTTACAGAAGATTTTTGATGAATTCTCTTGTTATATCAACCAACATGGCGGCAGTGTCTTTTGTTATTTTATTCTCTAGGGAATGATAGCAAACCAACTATAGTGCTCCTATAGTAAAGGAAAGATCTTTTTCCAAATCACTACAAGAAGCCCAAACTTCTGATATTTTAAAATGAAATAATAATTAAAATACCTGAGAAGCTTTTTATTTCCCAGAATACTATGGATACACTTCTCCAGTGTGTGCTCATTTAATGTTGACCTTAACCATGCTCTGCCTGAACAACAACAGAGTTTATTTATGTAAACAAACCACACAATCATGTGAAAGCTTTCTCTGTTGCCCAGAAAAATACAGTTGGGATACCTGTGGTTATAGTGCACAGGTATCCCATAAAATTAAACAGAATGTCACCTCTTCCAGCATCAGTCGTAATGTTGTGTAAACCAACGAATCTCTCTTGTTCATTCTTACTGAGATGCTCCTTGATAAAATTGTAGAATGCTACAAATGTGACCAAAAAACAAACATAATATCAATCTTGGAGAAACCAGAAAAAGTATCAGTTTCCTTCCAAGCAGTAAATGGACATTTCCTGGAAATGTGAAGTTTCAGGAAGTACCCATAGTTCCCCATGGAATGTGGTCATCATTACAAAAGACCTCCCTTACCCATACCTTCCTATTCCAGCTCTAGTATGTGACAGAGATGGTTATCTGGATTTGCTAAATAACTAGAGCTGAATATTGACTATCCACTAATTCTTATCAGGAGCAATTATAGAATACCCCACCACTAGAGAAATTAATGTAGTGGCACTTTTTGAAGATGACACAAACAGTAGATTCTATTGTTATTCAAATAAAGTGGCAGGGTATTCTATAATCATCACTCTTATCATTAATAACTTCAATAACTCTTGTACCTGGTTCTAATTCTTCCTGTTTTGTTAATCTAGCAACTTGTCCCACTTGCCTGGAAGAAATATGTATTCAGTATAATATAGGTATAATACAAGAGGCCTAATGAAGAGTAATATTTATATTACTCACATAAAAGCTCTCACTGTTCCCTTGGGTTTCTTCAGTCCATGATTGAATACAGCCAACAACTGAGCTAATAAGCATGTTACCCTACAAAGAAATTCATTTTTAACTCAAGGAATTTTAACAGCATAAATAGTGCAGGCTAGGTTGAATCCTGGTGTTCCCTGCTTGCAGAGTCACACTTTCCATTTGTTGGCAGGCAAGAGGAAGGGAGACAGTCCATCTTTCCTCTCTCGCTAAACCAAGGGAAAACAGGACTCTGATCCCAGGGAAAACCTGGGAACACCATTATTATGCATACTGAAGTGACCAAGAAGTGTCCTCACTGGTAAGCCAGGGGATTTTCCTTTCTGTTGTTGGGGTTCAACCCCACTGACAACGACAACAATTCATTCCTCCATCTGTAACCTTCCCCTAAAACTGAGTCAATACCCAATGGGAAGTGGTGTCACTGCGCCCCATGATCCCCCCCCCCCCCCTGTGCTGAATGCTGATCTACATCAACAGAGTCTCCATATCACATGGCTGCAAGTCACCACGACTAAAGCAAGCTTCTTTAAAAATAGGGTATCTGATCAAAGAGAATTTATTTAAAATGGATTTTGAGTGTATGTAATTTCATGATTTACATGAATGAATTCACTTAATTCAATTACTTACCTGCTGTCTGTATCAGTAGCAAGTTCTGTTCTTCCGCCAAACCTTACTTGACACTATATACACACACACATCAAAAAATTATCAGAAAACAAATCCATCAAAGATCTAAACTGAAAATGTTTCTGTTTTCAAATTGGTGATTATTAATGCTGACTCATATTGGGAATCATTAGTGTTTACATCTTACATCAGTGTTTTAGAGTTTCAAATATTTGAACCAAACAATTCAGTGAAAAACTCAAATCCCAGCACTGAATGGCACCGTTATCTTGGTACGTATACCCTATTAATTATCGATCCTTAAATTACAATAATAACAATATCATCTGATATTTAACAAATTATGCAGTATAGTATATACTATAGTATGAAGTAAATTAACCAGAACTCTATAATTTATAGAGAAAAGATTAGATAAATAAGCAATGGTGCCAATATCCTTGTTATTAATTGTGCTACTTGATATGTGATGGTGTTTGTTCGTCTTTTATCTCGAGTGTTATTTACTCGTTTTTTGTGTATGTCAAACGAACTTTCACTTGCCTGCTTGACTGCATCAAGAAGACGATCAAGAAGATTTTGACGTTCTGAATCAGAGCTACCTCGACCTGTAAAAAATCAAAACGAATTAAGCTTAAGCTTGTTAGCAAATTATTCGATCTGGAAAAATGCTATGGAAAGTATTTGTTAAAATCAAAAATCTTCAAAAAAAATAAATAACTTACTAGTCATGGTCTTCCTTTCCTGTGAGGTTAGAAACATCCTGAGGACTTCATTTTTTAGAGATCGAAAGTGAAAGACGATACTTTTCTTATTCGTTAACTTTGGTTCACGAGATCAACTTCGTCCGCCATGTTTTGACAGTCGGCGAATGCGCGCAATGGATGCTGGACTACAATCACGGATCTCATAGGGGAGGGGTAGGTAAGTGGATTTTATGACATATCAATTTATTGGTATTCTAAATGCTGTAAAACTACCGGTAATTAACATTTATACTGTAAAAGCAAGAGAAAACAGGATTTATGACTTAGAATACTTTATGATATTAAATATATGTTGAACAAAGAATATCCTAGTATTATAATCAATTATTTAAAAAAGCAGTTTTCGCATGAACATGAAAAAACAGTGGTACAGATGTGGTGAATGTGACGTGGCCATAATGGTACCATGTCAAAGTTTTTTTATTGGATGACAAAATGATTTTGCATACTGTGATTGGGTCAATGGATGTCAATAATTCCATGTGACAGTGCCACAATGTTTCACAGTCATTACAAAAACTGCTCTCATAACTTATTGCATTTTTACAGTTGGTTACATCACAAGGGCAGAGAGATGGTCCCAAAATGGAATTTACAACCCATTAAAAAATGACTTCACTGTTTCCATCATGATTATCTAAGAGAGTCATGCATTGAGATGGAAATGAAACTGTTCATTATTTATCCCAGTGTGGTCAGGCAATTTCCTGAACCTCCTGGAAGTGAGGTTTTAAACTGGATTGTGCCTAATAAAGATCTTTAGCCAGAGGCAGATCCAAGATTTGAGGGGGGTGCACCTCCAGAATTTTTTTGAGTGGGGGTGCACCTCCAGAACTTTTTTTGAGGGGAGTACACCATTTATGATTGGGAATCAAGCACCAAATAATATTACTGTAAATATTACTGGATTTAATCCATAATTGACTGTAAGTCAGCTCATCTTATTAGGGTACACACCCCCTGCACCCCTCCCCTGGATCTGCCCATGTCAGCTCCACACTCCTCATTTTCTTATCCATCCCCTACTCCAATAAATAATGAACAATCCCTAACCTTTTTGTTTATACTGTACAATTTTTGTTTTGTTGGGTAAAGTGTAGACATGCTTTGCTTTCTGATTTTGCAAATTTAAGGTATAAGCTTCTTCATTTCCTCCCTAACATGCTGTGCAGTCTCTTCAAACTCCTTAATTTTGAGCTCAGCTATCTTTTTCTGTTAGAAATGGAATCAAATAAAGTTTATTAGCACTGAGTATAGTCTTTCTCTTCAGTTGCTATATTGTATCCTTCTTCATGATTTTTTTTACACCTTGATATTTAATTTTTCTTTCACTTCCATCTCTACATGCAACTCATGAAAGACCTTGCAGGTATATTTATTTAAGAGGCATATATCTCAAATGCTTGGAATCCTTATAGAGATAGGAGGGGTTTTTCTAAACAATTTGCCTTGAAATAAAATATAGATAGGGTTACAAACTTTTGGCCCACTGTAGAAGGGGATACTGTATGTGATGTTAAATAATATACCTCTTTACCTTGGGTGTAATGTTTTCCCATTTCAGACCACATGTCTTTCCCTTGGGTTTTATTTCTTTGTTTCTTGGTAGTGCTTGAGAAGACACATTAATATGTATGGGACCTCAAACAAAGAATCTTTGCCCAAGAGGATGACACATGGTCTGAAATGGGAAAACATTACAACCAAAGTCAAGAGGTCTATTGCAATAACTGAGATGGAAGGGTAAAGTAATGAACAGTGGTAAGGGAGAGGAAAGAAGAATACGAGTGGCATATGAGATGGAATGGAAAGATTGAGATGAGAGGGAAAGAGGTGGAGAGTGAAATGGAATGGGAAATAACTGAGAGTGAGTTGAGAGAGAGAAAAAAGCAATAATAGGTAAGAAGGAGAATGGTTATAAGAGGTGTGTGTGTGTGCATGATATACTCACCACTCTGTTATTTTGTCTCTTAGTTTCCAGGTCTAAGAATTCCTCTACTGTCATGTCTTCTTCTCTTTTGTTTAATGCTAAGAACTCACACTTTGGAGAGTGGCTTTTATGTTCCTTCCTGTAACATACAAAACGAAAACCTTAGGACCAAATATGTAACGAAATATTCTGCAAATTTGGCACCAATTACCATTAGAATAGATCGCATAACCAACCAGAACACAGTTGATTGTAAAATATATGAATCAACTCAATAAACTTGTGAACTTTAACATTACCAAGGATCATCGTCTGGCTCCCAGCCTTCCAGCTCCTTAAAGCAAACGAAACAGCGGGCAACGTCTGGGTCTCGGTCAGTAGGACAGTGATAAAAGCCTGCTGCAGCCATCTACAAACAACAAAGCACCGGATAAGAAGTTTAATAAAACATAATTTTACGTTACAAACGCATAGAGTAAGAATTTTAAAGTGTGTTTTTGCTGGTCTTAACATAATGTCGTTATCCTCACCTTATCCGACGTGCAGTTACAATCTTCGTCATTAAAAGGCCATTCTACAAAGGTAGCCTTTCTATTCTGTTCCCTGTTCATGTTGAAATCGTATTTTAAATTCTCCATTTTTCGTTCAAGTTCACAAAAACACAAGTAATTTGAAAAATGGCGGTCAAACAAGAACTGTGACCCAGGACCGCACGGCTGAACCGCTGACCACGAATAAAATATATCATTTTATTGTGTGTTTGTACCGTTTTTTTTGGGGGGGGTGGGGAGGGGGCTGGGGGTGTGTTCTTTTTATTTACCTTAATCTAACGTGGTAAAGCTTTTGTATGAATAATTTTTTGTGGTTTTAGAATACTGCTTGTAATTACTACCGAAACAGGTAGAGTGTGAATTGGGCTCAAGAAAACACACTCGTCGTGTGATAAATTCCTGCACTCACGTGTAGTCGCATTCCTTTTTGTTTTCTGTTTTTGCCGCCGG
>JAADYU020113997.1:0-12173 GCA_011763375.2 Heteractis magnifica | reverse complement strand
ACCATCTAAAATTGTCATGAAATGCAACTATAAGCCTAGAAGAGCATAACCCTCAGTGAGAAAGGCATAACAGATTCTTTTCCGAAAAGTTCTCCTTTCGAAGACATGGTACAGGTAGAACAGTTCAATAAGTTGAACATGGTACAGGTAGAACAGTTCAGTTGAGTTGAAATCGAATCCCTAACTATCCCTTTTTTTATTCCACGAAAAGAGATAAGGGTGAAGGGACGACTTAAGGCTCAAATTGGATTTTGGGAGAAAATGGGCGCCATGTTTATTCTGTGTTTGATCCGGTTTGGTTATAAACTTCCATTTCTATTTACACCTGCATTTGCTTCCTTTTCTAATAATCATTTTGCGTTAAATCATTCAGATTTTGTTTGGGAATCGATCGTTCAATTGGTCTTGTTGGGCAGAGTGACAGTCGTGGATAGGAATCGTTTGTATTTGTTCGCTATCGGTGTTGGTCCAATCTAGTGGCAAAAAACGGCTGATCCTGGACTTGCGCTATTGGAATAAGCATATTTATAAGCAAAAAAATTAAATTTGAAGATTGGAGCATTCCAAAGTACCGGCCCACAAATAGAAAAAGCCCCAGCGCCATATGTTTGTAATTTAATAGGTATACTTAATAATTTCATAGAAGATGAGCGCAAACAACGTGATGGAACGTAAGGAGAAATTAATTCATTAATATAAAGAGGCACGATGCCATTAATGGCCTTATAAAGAAAAAGTAGAACCTTCAACTTAATGCGCTGCTCTACTGGGAGTCAATATTTACGCGAAACACTAATGACCCTAGCTGCGGCATTAAGAACATGTTGCAAACGTTGAACGAAATATTTAGATAACCCAAAGAGTAAAGAGTTGCAATAATCAATGTTAGGAGTGACAAACGCATTAACCAAGATTTTTGTATCATCATAGCTTAAGTATCTCCTATCACGAGAAATAATTTCTAATATGAAAAAATGCAGATTAAGAAATTGCTGTAACGTGCCTATCTAAACTTAAAGTCCTGTTGAAGAGCACCCCAATGTTCCAAGCATGGTCAGAAACTTTAATAAGTTTGTTGCCAGCAAAAATCGAATCAAATGGCGGAGATGAACGATGCTGTGCATGAAGAAGAAGAAATTCAGTCTTGTCTTTGTTAAGTTTCAGATTGTTACACAGCATCCTACAATCGATATCACGTATACAAGCTTCAATCTTATGTCTGCAAAAGTCCATGTCACCATCAATAGAGCATCTGAATGAATAGTATATCTGCGTCTCGTTAGCATAGATGGAAAGAAACACCATGATACCTCATGTCACCCAGTGGCGAAGTATGTAACATAAACAGGATACGGCCCAGTACAGACCCTTAAGAAACACCGCAGTCCAAGTTAAAAGTATCAGATCGTTGATTCTCAACATAGATGACCTGTTTGCAATCGGCTAGGTAAGCACCGAACCAAGAGAGAACTTTGCCACTAATGCCAAAACCTCGAGACGTAATTAGTTTTCATTACCTGGAATCATTTACCATTTATTGACTATTTGTTCGACCTGTTTGTCAAACTTAGCTCCTCTTTCAACTCTGAGTGTTTTGACTCTTTTGCCTGAAGGCAGATAATAACCATAGCCCATCTTGTATGTTTCATAAAGTAATTTTGCATTTGAAATTTGACAACATTTGACTTATTTTTCATTCCCCAAGATTTTAACAAAAGCATTGAAAAATACAAATGCCCCATATATGCCAGACCCCCCTCTCTCTCTCGGGCTTAACATTGATACATGCATAACAGCTGATGTGCACTTAAGGTGACATGGAATAAAATACGACGGTCTCGCAAAACGTTGCGTAGCTCGTACAATATTCAAAATATTCCTTACAAACTATATATTCTCTTAAAGTTTAATAAATGGAGATTTCATTGGTTATAATCATTTTAAGTAAACTGATTTCTTTTTGAAGACAGCGTATGTTTTCCGACGATGAATTGAATGAGGCACAAAAACTAAAACTAGAGACCAATATAAACATGAAATATTGGACAACTCTTTGCAACTTGTAAGAATCATATGAGTCCTAACAGTGACGTCATCGTGATGGTAAACTAGGTAGGCACCAAAATACTCAGAAACTCATGACTTTTATCATTTTGAAATAAAACAGATGTCGAACATTTGGTTTCATAAACACTTTAACGCTGCTCATATTTCATCGAATAAAATAATTTTACCTTTATATAAATTGAAAAATATATGTCTAACTGTGGAGTAAGTTTCAATTTTATAGAGTAAATTTGGGATTTTTGAGTGACCTCGAAAAACTCTGGAAATTTGAGGTCTCCAAAGTCCGATTTTTTGAGAGATCGGGTACTCGCGAAAATCATGGTCAAAAATACTAAAAGAGCGAAATGATCCAATTGATAAATTTTCCGAAAACATATCTACAATGACTGAATTTGACATATTGACAGAAGAAGATGTCACCACATTAATTAAAAAACTCATCGCTGAAATCATGCCCACTAGACCCCATGCCATCAAGACTAGTTTCAGAATGTAGCTCTCTGTTAGCAATACTGACCAAGATCATTAATAGTTCACTTCAAAACGTCACTTCCCAAAGACATGGAAAAACGCCATGGTTTTTCCCCTTCTAAATAAGATTGGAGTAGACTTTGCTTTAGATAATCTAAGACTAGTGAGCAACCAAAAATTTGTGTGCAAGCTTATGGAGATGGCTGCTCGCAACCAAGTACATACTCATGTATCAGCCAACAACCTCTATCCAAGCCTGCAATCGTCATACCGAAAGGGTCACAGTACCGAAACTGCTCTACTTAAAATTGTGAATGACATCCTCCTAAATATGAACAAACAGCACGTTATGCTACTTGTTCTTTTAGACCTCAGTTCCGCTTTTGATATAGTTGACCACGATATCCTAATACAAAGACTTACTACCAAGTTTGGCATAAATGGGGTAGTGTTGAATTGGTTTACATCTTATCTGGAAGAAAGATCGCAACATGTCTCAGTACAGGGATCGGTTTCTGAGAAGTTCGACCTGAGATGGGGAGTTCCCCAGTTCTTGCTTGGGACCATTGTTTATGTTATACGCAAGTGAACTTTTCAACGTAATAGAAGCACATCTACCAAGTGTACATTTCTATGCCGATGACACACAATTATATCTATCTTTTCGTCCAAACGATAATCATGGTGAAGATGACGCACTGAAAGCTATGGAACTTTGTGTGCAGGACATTAGAGTCTGGTTATCAAGAGATAAATAATAATAACAAATAATAACAATTTATTCGCACTATAGTGCGAAAGGAGATATGAGAGGTTAGCCCTGTCGAGAATATCTCCTAAGATCGAATAAGAATTTGAAAGTTGATTTTTGCGGAGGGAGGAAAACCGGAGAGAAAAACCCTCGAAGCACAGGAGAGAACCAACAAACAACTCTACTCACATATGACTCCGGGCCCGGCAAGACTCGAACCCGAGTCGCATCGATGAGAGGCGACGCATTAGCAGCGCACGCCACCCGTGCTGATAATAAATTATTCATGAATGATAAAAAGACGGAGTTCCTTGTCATTGGGACACGACAACAACTAAAGAAGGTTAGCATTGACTGTTTAACGATTGGGGCTGAAAAGATCTTGGTTGCTGAGAAACCAGTGAACTTGGTTGCTGAGAAACCAGTGAACTTGGTTGCTGAGAAACCAGTGATCTTGGTTGCTGAGAAACCAGTGATCTTGGTTGCTGAGAAACCAGCTTGGTGTGTGGTTAGACAGTAAGCTGTCAATGGATGCCCACATTACTAAGACATTCTCAGCAGCATTCTATATCTTTATAACATTAGACTACTCCGACACTACCTAACCAAGGAATCTACGGAGACACTGATTCATGCGTTTATTTCAACATGACTGGATTATTGTAACTGTTTTACAATATTCCAGCATGCGAACTACAAAAACTCCAGAGAATCGAAAATGCTGCCGCAAGACTCATCTTACAAGAAAGCGAATTCTGCCATATCACTCCACTTCTTATGACTTTCCACTGGCTGCCAGTTAAATATAGAATTCATTTTAAAATGCTTTTACTTACATTCAAAGCAATTAATCTTTTAGCGCCATCTTATATATGTGATTTAGTCACCGTCAAGAAACCATCAAATTATAATTTAAGATCTAATAATTGCTTGCTATTAGATCTCCTTAAAGTTAAATCATTAGCCACACTAGGTGACAGGTCATTTAGTTTTGCTGCACCTAAACTTTGGAATAAACTTCCTAATTATATTAGGACCTCTGCAAGCATCACTATTTTTAAATCACGGTTAAAGACATATCTTTTTAAAGTAGCCTTTGATTTGAATTAAATACTTAACACTTATTTTTAATTTAGGAACTCTGATTTTATTAATTATCTAATTTATTATATGTATATAAGGGTAGTATATATTTTATTAGTAATAAGCATATTTTATTTATAACAGAATTCAAGTTATAGGGCCATACACTACTGTAGGGGTTTTAAAAACTCAAGCTTTCATCGGACTCCGACATCATCAGGAGAATGAAATCTACATATACACAAGGATGCTAATATAGTGTACGAAACAATGGATGTGAAATGGAATGTACATGCAAAGGGATAAATAAACAATCAAGTTATAATATGAGTTCCTAAAATAGAAGTTCTTTCAGTTCACTGCATTCGTCACGCGAGTTTATTTTGGGTTTTCTACTACAAATGTGAGAGGCCAGATTTTGAGATGCGGGAGCGATGGATTCTAGTTTATCCATGAACAAAATGGCGAGGATGGCGGAGGTGCTAGTTCCCATAGGCCTTCTTAGTTTTAAAACTTTTACAGTAGTGGATGGCCGCATAACTTGAATTCTTGTATATTTACCATGCTACTGAATGACAACTTCAACATTTTATATTTTATTTATATTATTGGCTAATATTTATTTCCAATTATTAGTATATAATTATCTTACATTGTTAGTATTAGTATATTTGTATTTCATATTGTTACTATTTAGGGATACTTGTTGTAATGCGCATTTGAAAACTTTAAGTTGATATTTGCGCAATATAAATGAATAAAGTTAAAGTTAAAGTGTCTCTCATTATTTCATCATGGAGTTCTGGTGGAAAACCACAGTTCTGTAGTATAAGTCGTGCTTCGGTTAAAAAAAACGTCGAGTGGTCTGTTGTCTTGTCTCTGGTTTCGTAAGTTATAACGATTCAATATGTAATTTGATTGTGGTTTTACATGTTCCTCGAATCTCTTCCAATATTCGTTGATATCTTCTTTTTCTGCATCAGATAAATTCCATGTATTAAAGAAATCTAGTCCGTAATCTCCAGTCCATAGTAACAGATAATTACATTTTTGCTCGTCGGCTCGTCGCTTGAGCGGCCCTTCAAATAATAGTTTACATTTTTGCTTGAATCTCTTGAATCTCGTGTAAAAGTCTGGTCCTGACGACCAATCCATGTTTGGGGCTTCAAATCGAATCAGGTCACTCATTTTGAGCGATGTTTTGGTACTTTTTACGTATTTTAAGTGAAATTTCGAAATACCTCTTGGTGATGGCGACAGTATGTCTGACGTTGTGTTTTCCTTTCGTTGCTTGATTTTGGCTATTTTGATTCTTCTCAGTCGAAGATCCCGGTTCTGATAGCCATGTTATGCTCTCTAGTCAAATTATTGGACTTCTAACACAGATAAACACCTTGTAGTGATCCTAACTGTGTTTTATTCTGTGAGTTACTGTTTTCATGTACGCCGAGCAAATTTTGGCGGAGAGAGAGAACTGGTAACTAGTAGTAATAATTATGCATAATGTTACATACTGCAGGGCTGATGGTTCTGGAAGCACAAAGTACTCCCTTGAGTGTTTGTACCAGTTTTTTCTTGTACATGCTTTACTTACACCTCGTGACAGTGAGAGATATGTATGGAACAGATTTGTCAATAACCATGCAAAAATTGGCACAAACACTGCACTTGATCTTCATGTTGAACACAGTAACACTTATTTTAAGGGAGCCATAAAGAATCTTGGTCCAAACATTTCTGAAAAAGCAGTCACACGGATTGCCAATGCAGAAAGCCATTCAAGAGCAGTACTGAGTAACATTGACAGCTCTCTATAGTATGTTCAAAGTTCTGGGAAGGATGGTGCATGTTCCATCATAAGTCCTTGTAAAGAGAATTTATGAGGAAAATGCTTTCACTTTTGATGGTGAACGCAGGTACATGCACTTCCTTAATTTTCAAAGAAACAGACTTGATGATTGGGACATGTCATTTCAAATATGTTTCTCTTGGCATTAGGGCAAGATAGAAGAATAGTTTTGGACAGTTTAAAATTAGTTATACAGTTAAACTAGCCATGAATAGGACGTTTGCATGATGAAGCCAGATATTACCAGAATCAGAACTACCAGAAGCCTTTGCACACTGTTTGTAAAGTAATAATTAGCCCGTGACTGCTCTCTTAATCCCAAAAAACCTTATATTCTGAATAAGGATGGAAATTTGTAAAACTTTCTTGACTGGTAATTGTAGAGCTAAGGCAATGTCCTATTCCTCTGAAGGCTAGAATATTAATTGTTTCTTGACAAATATTTTTTTAAAGTTCTTGTTAGACCCTATTTCATTTGTCTTTAACTTATTTATTTCTATTTATTATTTATTTATTTACTTGGATGAATTTGCTTTTTTAGCTTACATTTTTTAGTAGTCATGTACAGAGCTTTTGATCTTGCATCAGTGTATATTTAATCTTGCATGATCTGACTACAGTACATCAGACAAAAGTTTGGCATGCACAAATAACATTAAACTAAACAGGCTGGAGAAGCAAGTTGAACCAAGATATTCAAAATAATTTAATGAAATACTTTTTGTGAATCAAAAGTGGAGCTTCAGATACTACGAGTTTAAGGTGACTTTCTATGTATCTTTTGGACCATACCTATCATTTTCGTATGACTTATCGATAGCCTTATTTCTAGTATGTGGATTTAATTTTCAGACCAGCGTAATTCAAAGTGAACAAGTGTTGCAGATTATCCAATACTTGATTAATTTGAATATCTGAGAATCCAAGTAAAAATGAAACATCTGTGAGGGTGTTTAAATTAACTTGAGGTAATTATAATAATTGCAATATATCTGTAAATAATTTATGTAACTTGGTGTGTGAAATAAATAAAGAATATTCCCATTATCGTTTGAAATGCGACTCTCAAAACCGCTTGTTTGATTGACAGTTGTCTAGACTGGAGATTCTCTAAAACCATCGTAAATTTCACAGTCGCAACGATAAGTTACGTTTTCCTCTCTGTTTTCCTAAACATTTAAGCGGTGTATAGGTAAAGAACACTATGGTATTTCTCAAGCAATTTTCAAAATATAAGCGTATGTTCCAAAAAGAAAATATCCATTCCTTGTCAGTCTTGCTCGAGACCTACAGTTTTGCAAGCCAATCTTAGATCTCCCTTATCTTTATATTCTTGCTTGCAGGTTTGAAAGTCCTGATCGTTTCTTAGGCTTACTAACTGCTTGGAACCTTTCTGTATCCAAAACAGACCCTTTGCTGGGGTGTAGACTTTTTGGCTGCACTCGTACACCTTGAGGATGGTTCTGATTGTCTTCTATGCCCGAGTCTACCTTGACCTTATGCAAGACATCGGCATTGGATGAAATTTTCATGTCTTCACTCAGTTCGTAAACAAATATATCGAATGTTCGGGTCTGCAACCTGCGTGATTTACGTGGGGTTAAGCCTGTTTTCTTCCCTAGAATAAAAAAATTAGAGGACTAAATGTTTTTTCGAGGAAATTGTTGAAACAAGATCGATATGTTACCTGCTCGATAGTCGACCGCCAGGTACATAGTCGATTCTTGTCGGCGTTTTCCGCTTTTATATGTAAGAGGGTATTCCTTCAGTAAAGCAACTATATCCCTATCATCATTCAATTTAACAACCGCCTTCCCCTTGGCCTTCTTATAGTACAGCTGTTCGATGTTTACTTCGATAATATTGTTGGTCCGTTTGATGTAATCCTCGACACATGACTTGAGAGTCGCGAAAGTCCATCGCTGTGGCAATGCAAAAGGTGTACACTCTGCACTGCAACTCGTCCATTTTTAGTTTTCACATAAATTACAACTTGTCTCTAGTAAAAAAGAGTAAACTTTATAGTTAGAGCCTTCTTTAGTTGTTTTGCGTAAACCCTCAATACCATAAAAATTGCCAGCTGTAATTACCAAGTCATTCTCTGCATCTATGATTTGAGTGTCTTCAAGATCAGGTAAGTCAATATATAGCTTTGCAGTCAAGCGTTTGAAATTCGAAGTTGGAATCCTGTGACATGTTTAAGAAAATATATTCTGAGCGAGAAATTCACAGCGACAAGAAGCAAGGGCAACGGTGTTTGCACGTGTGTGTGTTCACGTGAGTATTCACGTCAGTCCTCCGCTGTCATAGAAACGCTTCTGATTGACGTCCACCAAAACTCAATTTTTCCTTTGTGATTAAGGTCTAGTTGGTCGCGTGTGACTGGGAATCGCAGTAATCCGTTTCTGTCTCGTTTTGAAATTTTCCACTTTTTCTCCTGTTCTTTCGCACTGGTTTCGTCTACACTTTCTTCTTCAGCATTGGAATAAATTGCATGAGTTGTGCAACCAGACTCTTGTGATACATTTTCAGCATATTTTGCACCTGCTCCCGCTGTAATTGAGTTACTTGGCAACACTTGGAAGGCACATAGCCTTTAGAAGGCACAACCTTTTTTCGGTAGGTCGTAGATTTTCTACAATCTGGCATTTCACACTGACATTTTGTGGCACAAATAACCCAACATAAGTGTTTAGGTGTAATAGGTGTGTATTTTGGTATTTATGGTTAAGGAGAACACTACGTCTGGATTCATCATCACCTTCAATATAAGATCGCATGTCCCCTTCAACATGACTGAGCAGCAACCCATTAAACAATGCTGATGACTTGGCACCATCTCTTCCAGCTCGACCTGTTTCTTGTGCATAGCTTTAAATGTTTTTTGATGGACCAAAGTGGATCACTTGCCGCACAGCCTTGCAATCAATGCCCATACCAAAAGCTATTGTTACAATTAGCACACGAACATTCTCATTTTCTTCTGTGAAAGACTGTATAATCTTTTGTTTTTTAGACAATGGAGTGCATGAGTGTAGCATTTGCCATCTGGAGTCATGAGATTTTCACCAAGAAGTCCCCTTATCATTGTGTACAACAATGGAGTGCATGAGTGTAGCATTTGCCATCTGGAGTCATGAGATTTTCAACAAGAAGTCCCCTTATCATTGTGTACAACAATGGAGTGCATGAGTGTAGCATTTGCCATCTGGAGTCATGAGATTTTCACCAAGAAGTCCCCTTATCATTGTATACAACAATGGTTTATAGTCTGACAATAAATTATTGTTTGTTACAATCCTTATTCTTTTCTTTCAAATCTTCTACCAGCCAGCTGAATTAATTCTCAATTTCAAAATCCATGGGCAAATATTCAACAGAATATGTAATATTTTCTTTGTTAGGGCTCTCAAATATTACATGAGGATTCTTCATTCTGAGGACATCGAAAATGATCTATCTGGTTGACTCTGTGGCTAATGCAGTTAACGCTATCATTCTGACACCAGGTGTAAGACTTCTAAACTCATGCAGCTTGGAATAAACATCTTTGAATGGTGCCAGTTTCTTGTTAATTGAAGTTCCCCTGAAGTAAGATGATAATTTTTAAAATTTAACTTATACATTTTTACACAGGAAATTTATAATTTTAAAACATTTAACTTTTGTAATTTATATGCTTAAAGATTTGTTGTGTTCTTCGGGTATTCATTTATTTACAAAGAGTACTATTATAAAGTGTTTGTAGAGTATAAATTTACATTATGCCTAAACAACTCGGAGCAAAAACTGTAAGCATGTGACACAGCATAAAACATAAAACATCATTTAACTTGTTCAAAACATGTGTGCTTCGTTGATGGCTACAGCACATACTTTTCTTGAATATACTGTGCTTTGGAGCAGCTTTGTTTTGAAGCATTGCTCGCCACCTTTCGTTCTGGAGCCATGCTTCTGGCGTTCCATAAACCAAGGAATACTTTCCTTGTTAAACTTTGAGACGATCTTCTTCACTCTCGATATCGCTGATGCTTATGGCGCTGACATCTAGACTATTAAGGTATGTAACTTGGTCTTTTGTAAGGTTCAACAACGGAGAAACAACAACCACGATGCTATCGGAAGAACCCAACATGTGATCGAGAATACAGGGCAGAGCTTGAAAAATTAGCGATTTTCCATATCCCGTTGGAAGATTTATAAAGACGTCTTGTATAGCTTCTTTCTGATGATGATTTAACGGTTTAATTTGAAAGGTCTTAGATGCTACGTCGAAAGCTTCGTCCAACGACGCCATCTTGTTTTCGATTTGGCGCGAACGGTTCCTGGATTTCGGGAACCGCACGTTGATTGGCCGACAATGGGAAAGGAATTTTCTGCTCGGGTAAGCAGCCGTTACTTGGGGAGGAAAAGCGCGGGGTGACGACACAAGTAACGGGTGCGAGGGAGACTAACATTCACCCCAACAGCCGAAGACATATTGCTAATAAAGAATATAATCACCCAATTTCCCGACGTCTATGAGGATGAAATACAAAAATGGCTGGAGCATTGTACGGGACGAAGATCGTCTGTTTCTGTCTTTTCTGTTTCTCGAAAATGCTTATAAAAAATAAGCTGGACGAGAAGAATGGTATGTTTGAAAACCTAGGAATACCTAGCCAGTCTAGTACACTGTAAATTTGTACTACTAAACATAGCCGTCTGTACATCGTTTACAATTTGTCAGGAATTTCAAATGTATTCAAAATTATCAATTCTGAATTTTTTAAAATAGCATACGAAGCTAAACCTGAAAATTTAATAAATCGTTTGGCTAGTGGATGATATAAGATCGATGTCGAAAATGTTATGTTTATAATAATATTGCAGTTTTGTATAAATGTACAGAAGTAATGAGTTATTGTAACCTGTGATATACCTCGTCGACTGTTTGGCAAATATTGCGCGAAGCCATGGAAAAAACTGGATGGCTAAAAAACAAAGCAAAATAAATGCTTTTTTAAATAAATAAATAGAGCGTTTTCCTATAACTGGGGGTAGGAATGCTAATGAGTTTGCTAATGTGCTAATCAACTTTATACCATACTGCCAACTGAATTATACCAGCTAAATAATCTGCGTGAGGACGTTTTCATTTTAAAATGTTATACTTGTGCACTTTCTGTGAACTACACATAGCTGCATGTAAATGATTTTTTAAACGTAAAAACGCGCCAATCTAGAAAGCGTAAGTTGTGTCGAGCAGGTTCTAGAATGGTATTACTACCATTTGCAAGCAACCGTGAAGTGTGACGCGCCAAACTAGGTTTTTATAACTTATAACTCAGACGTTTCACACGAACAACTATAAGTCTGGCGTTTGCAACTTTACTGATGGCGCCGACAAACAACATTTAATCTTCAAGGTTTATAAGCTTTATTTTAGAAGTTTCGAGATATTGTACGAAGCACAGCATATATTTTAAAGTAAATACAGCAATTAGTTTTAAAACCATTGTGTTTTTAGCAAAACATCTTGAAACTTATAAGATGGAGTTCATAAACTTTGTACATTCCACGTGCTAACTTATTAGTTTGTAAAGCAGCTGAATTACATATATTTAAAAATTACAAAGTATTAGAGAGGTCTTGTACACATACTACCTTTTTACAGTGTAACAGTGCTCAATTTTTTCAAATCTTTTTAAGCCATACCCTCCAGATATGAATCCAATCGAGGAAACATTTGGTTGTTCAAAGACATTGCTGAAAAGGCACCCCAATGTATGTGCTAACTACCCAAAGTGGTGTTTTGAAAGGGCATTGGAAAAGGTACACTGTCAATGTTATAAATACCAGTATTACAAAACATTAAAGTGCAAATGAACCCAAAATATTCGCATTAGTTATCAAAAGATATTGAATTTTAAATAAACAGTGTGATAAAATTTTTCCAATTGGTTAAAAGTC
>JAADYU020113886.1:0-12179 GCA_011763375.2 Heteractis magnifica | reverse complement strand
AGAAAGAAATTGATTCACAAAAGGAAGCAGTAGAAGCAAAAGAAAAGGTGAAAATGATCAGGAAAAACCAAAGTATTGCAGTATTTTATATCGAAATCTTTTGAAAACCAGAAGAGTAAAGTGACTTTTCAAGATCAACTTGAAAAATATCCACTTCTGTTTCTCCCAGTGTATAAAAGAGTTTTCCATTGAGTTAGTTTTCCAGACTTCTAAACATGCTGTCCCATTATTCCAGATTGAACATGAGAGTGCAGTATTGAAGCAGCAGTTAGAACAACAAGAGGCTGGCCACCAGGGAACAATCAGAATGCTACAAGACCAGATCCAGGCCAAAGAACATAAACTAGCCACAGAGATAGCAGAGATTGAGAGATCGTACAAAGAAACAGAACACATGTTGAAAGAACAGCTGGAAGAGAAGTCAAGTATCATACAGGTAAGAAAGTCTACCTACGCAGTGAGTGATTGCAACATGTACATGTAGACTAGTACATGGATCCAGGGGGGGGGGGGGCAAAAATTTTGGTAATATTGGGACCCATGCCAGAAGAAAACTATTAATATGTTTGTGTGTATATGGGGAAGGGGGATTAGGTGAAAAATATGTAAACGGAGAGGGAGGTCATGTAAATATTCATAGGCAGATTCCGAAACCCACCAGACCCCTCCCCCCCATGCTGAATGAACAGTCCTTAATTAGATATTTCATTAATTATTCATGAGTCTGTGAACTATATTTATGTCTGTAGTGATGAGTTGCCTTTACAGGTTAAAGATTATTGGTAGTTTTAAATATGTTAGATTTATTAAAAATTTGCTGAATGTAGATGGCCCGTTAAAGCCTGAAAACACGTTGCTGTTGTGCGCAAAATTGGTGGCAACAGGATTTTAGAGGGATGTCACGCGTAGCAACTTTTCTTGCAACAAAATAATTGTTCGAGAAAAGGAACAAAAATCTGAGTATTCTGACTAGTAGTACACTAAATAGTTGTCTTTTATTTTCTACGAACATCACACTATTGCTAGCAGTTGTAGTCGTGTTCACATGGTAAAATTCGTTGCGCGCAACGTTGGTGAGGTGGTCGCTGGAGCAACTTTATTTTAATCTATTTTTGAATTCCCTGGTTTTTTACAACTTAATTCCATTTATTTTAAGGCTAAGGATGAGGCAGTCGCTGTGATGAAGATGGCTCTTCAGGAAAAGAATTTCAGCAGTGAATCACCCAGCAAATCCTCCAGTCCTGAGAGCGAGAAATTAATAAATCTCTTAGAGGAAAGAATAAGTGAGAAGGAGCAAATTATATCTCGACTACAGAGTTTACTTGCGGAAGAAAAAAGTCGTGTGTCCGAAGTCTCTAAGTCAGCAGAATCTTTTGAAGAAACTGCGAAAGATTTGAGAAAAGAAATTGAACTTTTGAAAGACGACTGGGGACTGAGAGAAAAGGAACTAACGGAAAAGATAAATGGCTTACTTAAAGAACTGAAAGACACCAGAGAAAAACACGAGACAGAGATAAGCGAGAAGGATATCCTTTTGAAGGAGCAAGACGCTAGTATTGCAGCAAAAGAGGAAAAAATATCTGCTTTGCAGCGTGAACTACAAAACAAAGACAGCCAGAGTACAGACGTTGCGAATGAAAGACTGTTGCTTCTCGATACAGAAAAGGAAAGACAGTTTCTTGACGAAAAGCGAAGCTTTAAAGAAAGTATAAAAGAACTGCAGGAAGAACTAGATCAAGTCGTGGCAGAGCGAAACCAGCTAAGAAAGGGTTTGAAAACACCAGACAAAGACAGTCAAGATGAGCTGAATCGTGTCAGAAGCGAGAATGAACAACTTTTGAAGGATTTACAATCTGCAAGGCGAGACGTAGAGCTAAAGAACAAGGAAGCCAAAGAGGCTACAGGAAAGATGTTAAAAACTAAAGGACAGTTGAAATCAAAGTTAGCCAATTTAGAAAAGGAAAATGGCAAAATGGCTAAGGAGCTCGAAGCCCTTAGAAAGAAGAGACCAGGAACAAGCGAAAGTAGTAAATTACGAGAACAGATCGCAGACTTAGAGGAAGAGAAAGGCAATCTTCAATTACGACTTGTAGAGTACGAAGAAATGAGGACGAATATTCAGGAAAAGGAGAAGGCTCTAAACGAGCTCAAAGAAAGGTGTGCCTTGCTTGAAGAAGAGAAGAAATCCCTCACATTGAAAGTAGTTGATGCCGAGGAAGAGAAAGGTCTCGTACAACTCCAAAACGTGGAATACGAAGATAAATTTTCCAAAGACGAAAAGCAATTCACTGCAGCCCAGAACGAGAAAGTTGAGCAGCTTTCTTCGGAACTTGAGGAACTAAAGAAGGCGTTAGACAAAGCAAACGAAGAAATCCGAGAAAAAACGAAGTACTCCGAGGAGTTAAAGAAGACTGTCAACGAGCAGAACGCAAAAGAAACGATGTTCGAGAAAGAAAAGGCATTCTTTGAGCAAACATATAGTGAACTAAAAGAAACAAATGAGAATCTGAAAGCTAATCTCGCTGAGGTTGAAGGATATCTCTTGAGAGAACGAGAAGAAAAAGTATCATTTCAAATCAGAATGGCACAGCTGGAAGAAGAGAAGGAAAGCTTGGAAGAGAAGAAGACAGAGCTCCAGCAAGCTCTGGATGATTTTATTTGGACAACTGATAAGGGAAAAGGAGCTGGAAGGGTTGAAGAAGGAAATCAAGACGAAGGTTGGTCTTTAGATTAATTCACTCTATAGGTCCCTTGCAATATTCCCAACACAGTTCAGTTGGACAGTTTAGAGGACAAAACAAACGAGATTTCTGCATAACAACAGGCAGAGCCTCGGGAGAGTATGGCTTTGTCCTCTAAATCAAAACTGCATTGAGAATTACCATTCTTGACATCACATCAAAGCAATTGTTTAAACGCTAAGGATCATGGTCGTGGGAGGGGAACAAAACAGTAACAGCACAAAGAAAATCGATATGAACTGTGTTTTCTGGACCGTAGAAAAACGGTAACAGCCACCAAATGCAGTAAATATATCAAACATAAGTACATCTCTTATTTGGAAACCAGAGAATTTGAGAGTAAACTTTTCTTAGCAGAGCGAATTTAGTTCAAACTTCTATTATTGTGGATGATTCTGTCCCCCTCATAAACAAGCCGTGACGTCATAATGAACTAGGGCTAATGCTGTAAGGGGTCTATTGGTGAGGTGACAACGGTTACGTGACCATTTCCCGCTTATTTATGTCTTCCTTCATGAATGCCCCCCACATCGATTAAAGGCCTATACACACTAAGGGTTTTGCTCCGGGAGAAGGCTCCAGGGTCGATTGCTCCTTTAATTTCGTGTAAAAAAGTTGTTGAATTTTACTCCCGGCTGACGCTCCCTGATATTAAACTGGTTAAATATCAGTGAGCATGACCACACCATGCAGCAAGCTCCTGCAGCATGCTCTCTCGTGTGTACTAGTTCTGCGAAATGACCCGGGAGTCTGCCCCTGGAGTTAAACCCTTAGTGTGTATGGACCTTAGTGTGTATGGACCTTAGTGATGCAATATTCTTGGTTCTCAGAAGCGGGAGAAGAGATGGCGGCCAGTGCAGGGACGATCGTCGGCACCTCAATGGAAGGATCTTCATTCACAGACATTATCAAGCTCCAGGAAGATGAGAAGTACGGCCTAGAAAGAAGAATTGACATTCTAGTTAAGGTATGCACTGAAACCAAAGTTTCTAAGGGTCACGTGATATGTCTGTACATACATGAAGTCACGTGATATTCTTCTGTGCGCCATCCTTGGGTATGTATTGTGTTTGTGATCTTTTTCGGCCAACATGGGTTCAAAAAATATTGTTAGTTGATTCATTTATTTTCTTACCAGTCGATCTCTTCAGTGCAATCATTCATGGGCAGATCCAGGATTTTTAAGGGGGGAGGGGAGGTGCCCCCAGAATTTTTTAAGGGGAGGGGATGTTTTTCCCGTATTTTTTGAAGGGGGAGGGGAGGGGAGATGCCTCCAGGATGTTTTTGAGGGGAGTGCATCATTTATGATTGGGACTTGAGCACCAAAAGTTAATAATATTAAATCCATAATTGACTGTAAATAGCCCATCTCAGGGGTGCGCGCACCCATTGGACCCCTCCCCTGGATCCTGTCACTTATGGCACATGTTTTTTACTTAGGAGAGGAAGAACTTCCAAACTCGCGTTGAAGAGCTTGAAGAAATGCTTGAAGCCGAGCGAGAAAAACAAAACAAGAAAAACGAAGAAATAAGCTCCGACGAAGACGCTGAACATGCTAGACAAGCACTGGAAGAGACTTTGAACTCGACGATAGAAGAATTGCATGAGGAGAACGAAAAGATAAAGTATGATATCATCTTACAGTCTAAGAAAACCGTGAACACCTAAAATATGTCTGGAATGTTAAGCATCGTGCTCTGACTGATCACATGTGAGAAATAAATTCATCTCTAATTAATTCTCGCATGTGATTGGTCAGAACACGATGCTTAACATTCCAGACATATTTTAGGTGTTCACGGTTTTCTTAGTTTGACTGTAAATACGCATTGAGTGCTGCAGGGGATTGTCTCCCAGTTTAATACCCTACTACAATAGAGCAGATCCACTTGGGCTTAATGTTTTCCCATTATTCCCTTGAGAATACGATTTTTTGTTTGAAGCTCATCCATATTAACGTTCTTCTCAAGCGCTACTGAAACACAAAGAAACTATACCCAAGGGAATGACACGTGATCTGAAATGGGGAAACAAATACGCCCAAGTGGATGTGGATTTGGTCCAATGGAGGGATAGTGCCTTAATATAAACTTTCCACAAGCGATAGAGCAGGTTTCCTATGAGTGCAAAAAGCTCGCGGCACGAACACGGTCGTGACACGGTCAAGGCTCGGCAAGGCACGTCAAAATTCTAGAAAACATCACGGTTGCCGCGGCACCGATCGTGCAGCGAGCTTTTCACAGTCATGAAGTCTGTTCTAATGTGTTTATCAAAGGCTTGTATCAGTGGATGTTTTCTTTTCACGATGGTGCAGATCCAGACTCCAAGATATCGCTCAAGCCAAGCTAGAAATGGAGAAGGCCCTCGGAAATGCCCAAACCTTTTTGCATCAGAAAACAGAAGAGAATGAAAATCTGGAAAAAGAAGTGAATGAACTGAAACAAGAAATGAGTGAAAAAGAGATGATCAGAAATGAGAACGAGATGTTGAAACAGAAATTAAAGGAAGCTGAAGAAGCAAAAACTAAGTAAGTTTAATTTAGTATTTCCCAAACGTCTGTTCCAGTCACACACTATTCTTTAAAGTCATGTGCAAACGAGCCCAACAACATCCAACATTGATGGGTCCAACATTTTGGGAGTTTGAACACCATGTTGCGTGTTGCTGGGACTTGTTGGACGTTGTTGAGTGAAGCTTGAAACGCTTCAAATTTTTGCACCAACCAACAAGTGTCAACATTTCTTTTTTGAAAAGGTCTAGAAAGCAGAGGTGTTATAAAAATCTTGAAAAAAAGACACAACACCTTTTAGTTTGACACATGTTTCGACACTGCCCATTGTCATTTTCAGTGTGAGATACAATTTTGAATTGGTCTCGCTAGATGTAAGTAAAGCTAGATTCGAATCACACTTGTGTGCGTTTGGACAGGTTTTGAGCTCACGCACACTACTCATTGTATCTATGGAGATTTCACGTCAACAAAAGTCTTGTACAATACTATTGGGATTTGTTGGAGTCGTCTATCAAATTTACTGACAACAGTTTGAGTTTGTAATTCTTTGATTGACGAAATACAAACTCAAAAGCATGTTTGTAAATTTTTAAGCCCACGAAAGGGTGCCATAACTCAAGGATTCTTCTGGCAGTTTTTCTTTTTCATTCACTTTTACTTGTCTTTTCTAAGAATCGTGAAAGAACTGGAAGACGCAAAAGAAGGAAGCATAGCAAAAGAAGATTACGAAAAACAGTCTGCACAGCTGGAAGAGATGGAAGTTTTGAAATCCAAGATACGAGAGTTGCAAGATGAACGCACGAAGATCTACAACGAAAAGGAGGAATTGGAAAAGAAAATTAAATATATTATTAACGAAAATGAAGTAAGTTATGAGCCTACGTGCAAGTGCTACTGAAAATGGAAATTTTTATATATTTATGTTGCTATTTGTGCATACGAAGAGGACAAATCCTTGGCCGCCATGTTGGATGAAAAAAAATTATTTCGTGCAATGCATCCAACATGGCTGCCGTGACGCAACATGTTCTAACATGTGATGATGTTGATTTTAATCATAATGATGGGTTAGTTCAATGATGATGCTGATGATGATGGTTTCTATCGTTGAATCCAGTCGCTTTGCCTAATGCTCACAAACCTCGTTCTCTTTTCATTGTCCTTTGTAATGTAATATGTAATGTTCTGCTAGGACAGTTGCTCTTTAGTTTTTGGTACCCCTCCCCCCCCCCCCGAGGAAAGAAAACAAAAGAGTTGTCCCTAGCATCAGAGTCACCCTACCTTCATGTAAACGGTGCCTTTAAATCCAAGAGCTCTAAGGAAAATACAAAAATACGTGATCTCTGACCGCTAATCTCTGGTCGTGTTTTTCTAACTCTCTTTTACTATATCCGAACTAGTGTTTATATAATACTTTGTATGTAATATAAAGCGCAAAGAATGCAGAAACTAATCATAAGCGGAATAATGCTGAATTTATGTTTAGTATAAAAATGGTATGTGCATGTTAAAGTCAAAAGTGTATGTCGTATTTGTTATTTACAACGAGGTTAAGTCTGTGGTATGAATGCAGTGTTTGGTAAAAAACGGAGAATCTGGTTAATACCTCATGTATCTGTTCATAAAGGCCGGGTAAATCTTAATTTCTGTGATAAATTCCAGTGCTTGATAAAAGTATGGGGTTATGTACTGTGTCTGTCGTTCATAAGGGAAGTATTAATGCATAATATCCTAGTTAATTGCATGTGTCGTCATTCATCTCTTCATCCATCCTATGTTCATTCATTCTTTTCTCAGTCCATGCTCTCTGAACTCCAGATGCTTCTCGAAGCCAAAGAAGAGGAGAATAAAGAGAGTTTGAAGAGACTCGACGATCAGTTGGAAGAGAGGGAGAGACACACAGAGTACCTTGAAAACAAAATCGCACAGTTACAACAAAATCTGCAGCTTCTAAGGTAGTCCACGCTGAAGATAGTTCTTCGCGTTAATTACAGAATGTCAGCAGCTGATATGCAAATGAGATAATAAGCATTGTATTGACCCCATAGCCTCACTTGTATGATTTAAGTATCATCGCAGGCTTAACTTAACAGCGATTTTAATTTGCGCGGCAAAATGAAATGCAAATTTGATGCGCATGCGTGTTTGATGGCAATTTGATGTGACAGAATTTCAAGGCAGCACGTTTGCATCAGCCTCTCTGTAAGTTTAATTTTGCATGGGCTTAGTGTCCGTGATGTCTTGCCTTTTCGTAAAACTTTGAATTAACTACTTTTCCGCCTTATCGATCAAAAGCAGCCATCTCGTCTCTCAACCGGACACGAAGTTCGCTGAATGCGATCGGCGAATTCTTTCCAGAGACCAACTCAAGAACTAATGAAAATATGATTTTCCGTTGCATTTCAAGGTCAACCATGCAAGAAAAAGAGCAGCTCATTATCCAAATAACAACTGAATTGGAAACCAAGGACAAAAAGATTTCTGAAGCCAAAGAGAAGTTACAGAGTAAAGATGACGAACTCCTCTCCTATAGCGACAAGGTTGCATCAAAAGAGACTGAATACTCCGAGGCACAGGTAGTGTTTTTTGTAAGCTGGTGTGATGCTCACAAAAGGTGGCGAACGCCGTTCTAATTGGCCATTCGCTGGTGGATGAAAATGCAATGTAAAGGCGTACTTTGGTGCCTGACAAACGAATGAGTGGAAGAAGCAATCCAAATTAATTTGTAATGTGTTGTTTGCTTTCAGCACCAGCTAAAATTGAGAGACGCTACCATTTCGTCGCTGAAAGAAAAGTTAGAAGAGCAAACAGCCCTGTTGGAGAGGTCTCAATCCATAGTAGAAAAGCAACGATTCCGTGCGGATTCTTTGGATTCTAGACTCGAACAACTAGGCAAGGCTACAACCAACGCGATAAAAGAAAAGGAAGCTGAGATAATCGCCTTGAAAGACTCGTTGCAAAAGGTTGAACAAGAAAAGGTAGAGGAAGCTGTGCATCTTCAAGCCAGCGCTCGAGAAAAAGATGCTTTACGAGAACAGTTGCAAGGAGAAATAGATTCTTTAAATGAACAAGTTTTGGAACTCGAAAAGACTAAGGAAGACCTTGCAAGTGAACTTTCATCAGCCAACACTGTTGTGGACGACTTGAAAGAAGTAAATGAAGGTTTGAGGAAGAAAATTTCGGAGCTTGAGTCGAACCAAGAAGAACTTTCAAAAGAAGTGTCTTCTGCTAATTCGTCTATGGCTGATTCAAAAGAAGTTAATGTCGCCTTGCAACAGAGAATATCCGAATTGGAAGATGTGAAGGCTCAATTAACTGATAAACTGGTAGAATCAAGTGCTTTAGAGCACGAGCTACGAAAAGAGGTGGAAACCTTGAAGCAAACTTTGTCAGATACAGAGCTGAACAAAGAGGATTTACATGAGGTTTTGAAGAAAAGGTTGGAAGAGTCGAATGATGCTAACGAGGAACTCACGAAGAAGCTTGCCTTGTCTGACGACGAAGTCTCCCAGCTAAAAATGACACTGGAGTCAGAGAAAGATACCTACGAGAAAAAGTTAAATTCTTTGCTTGAACAGCTAGCAGAAGTAGAAAATGAAGTTTCAATATTAAATGAATCTTGCTCGAAAAAGGACGTGGAGTTGGAACATGAGAAATCTATAATTTCAAACAAGAATGAAGAAATCGAAGAGATTACTTCTTTGAAGGAAAATCTGGTGAATGACTTGTCTGCTTTGGTAGAAGAAAGAGAATCCAAGGTCAAGGAACTTAATCAAAGCATTGCTGAGAAGACCCAAGAGTATGGCCAAGAAATAGAGGAAAGGAATAAACAAGTACACGAACTTGAAAGAAAGGAGGCCCAATATTTGGAAGCGTTGGAAGAAAGAAGTAATAAGATATTGGAGCTAGAGAAATCTCTGTCAGAAAGAGCACAAGAAGATGAGAAGGAGAGAGAATCGAAAGATGCTCAAATTCAAAGTCTTGAAGAGAAAATCCAAGAGTTGAACGAAGTGTTAGAAAAAAGAGATGGAAAGATGCTTGAATTGGAAAAAGATCTCGAAGAAAAGATTGGGGAGTTTACCAATGAGATTGAGAAAAGAAACGCAAGAATCAAGGATCTGAAGGAAAAAGGAAAGAAAATCTCACAAGTAGTAAAAAACAAGGAAGAGACTATTCAGAAGTTGGAACAGGAGGTTGGAGAATTAAAACAGCAACTTGAAGTGAGTAGATTCGAGTTGAAGGAGAGTTTAGGCCACAAGTCAATCATAGAAGAAACTTTGGTCGCTAAGGAAGCGTCTGTTGCATTGGCTGAAGAATCCGTATTCAAACTGAAAGAAGAAAACCAGCAGAAGGACAAGAACAGTCAGCAGATTGAAGATGAAAAGAAAGCTTTAGAAAACCGTTATGAAGAAGCTATCTCAGAGTTGGAAAAAATGAAGGAAAGGTTTGGACAGTTTGAAAAAGATCTTAGCGACAAGCAAGACGAAGAACATGGCTTAATTCAGCAGAAAAATGAAACGCAGATGTTACTAGAGGAACTCCAAAACAAAAATACTCAGTTGGAGCAAGAACTGTTAACTAAAGAAGACCAAATAGCGAAATTAAGCAAAAAAAACTCAGAAAAGGAGAGAGAACTTAAAGAGATCTGGAAGGAACTTGAAGGGTACGTTGCGAAGGCAACTGAACTTGATGGATCGATTAAAAAGAAAAACCAGGTCGAACATGATTTATTGCAAAAGTCCCAAGAATTAGAAACAAGTGCAGCTAAGTTGAAAGAAGACCTGTGTAGCATGGAGTCCGCCAACAAGGTTCTGAAAGAGGAAGCTGAGAAAAACAGTGAAGAAATGGCAAAGTTAAGAGAAGAGCTTGGCTCGAGAGTTTCAAGTTTGAAATCAATTACCAAAGAATTTGGAGAAATGCAAGCAACTCTTGATGCCAAAGATACAGAAATTACAACACTCAACCAAAGCTTAGAGGAAAGGACAAATAAGATTTCTTATCTAGAAGATGAGCTATCATTGTCGGTAGAGAAATTAAAAAAATTCAGGGGTGAACTAAAGAAGCAAAAGGGCATCAAAGAACAGCTTGTGTCCGCTCAAGAAAAGATTCAGCAGTTAGAGAAGGCTTTGAGTGAGAAAGAAGGTACAGAGGATATTATTAAGAGGAAAAACGAAGAGATTGAGCTAATGCAGGAAAGTTTTGAGGTACAAACGGAACAGATTTCAACGCTAAAAACTGAGCTAAAAAATGCTGCTTGTAAAGTACAGGATCTCGAAGGGCAGCTCGAGGAGAATAATGACTTAAAGAAATGCCTTGAAGAAAAGGAAAACGAGCTCAGCATTCTTCAAGCAAGTCTTGATGAACGAAATTCTAGTTTAAGCGCTCTGGAGGCGAGCTTTCAAGAAGTTAGCTCGAAAGCAGCGGATTCTCGCGAAGAGATTCAAACAAAACTTGAATCAGAAGTCAAGACATGGAAGAAAAGAGCCCAAAATCTCAAGAAAGCTTTTGAAACAAATACTAAAGAGATGGCGGTTTTGAAAGAAGAACTTGAAGCAACCAAGAAAGATTTAGCCGTAGGGAACTCCAAGTTAGAGATCTACGAAGGTGAAATAGCTTCATTGATGGAAGGAAAACTTAGGTTGGATGATGAAATAAAAGCACTTGGCGAAGAGCTTACGCGTTACAAGCAAGAAAAAGATGACCTCGGCAAGCAAATAGAAGGTCTGAAGGATGAACTACAATCTAAAGAACTGGATGCCATGCAGCTTGCAGAATTAAAAGAAAACTACAGAAAGCAAGCAGAGGAGCTCCAAAAATACCATAGAGAATATGATTTAGTTTTGGAAGAAAGAAATAAGTTGACAAATTATTTAGAGAACTCTGAAAATGAGAAGAACAACGCCAGAGATGAAGCGGAGAACTTGAGGAAGGAATTTGAAGAACTGGTTTTGGCCAAGGAAGCAATTTCTGATGAGCTTGCCTCGTCTAAAACAAATCTTAATTCTTTACAATCTAGTTTTGACAAACTTTCTGAGGAGTTGAAAAATAAGGTAGATGTTTTAAGAAGCAATACAGATGAGAACGAAAATCTGAAATCACAACTTGATATCGCTTTGAGAAAGTTAGAAGAAGTTAACCAGACGGCTAAAGGACAGATTGATGAAGTCATCGAACGAAAATCCGCTGAACTAGAGGAAGTTAAATCGCAGCTTGTTAATGCCGAAGAAACGAAGACAGAGCTGGTGCACAGTAATGGTAAGTTGGAAAAAGAGGTGGCAAATTTGGAGCAGCAAATTCAAGCGCTTCAAGAGGATAAGAAGAAACTAGCTGCTGCTTTGGAGGAAGGCAGTGAAGAAGCCAGAAAGTTGACAAAAGATCTAGATGATGTCAGACAAATGTGTGAAAATTTACAGCAAGAAAAAACAGAAAATGACGCCTATTTTAAATCAGCATTAGATAAAGAAATCCAGCTGAGAAGCGATATCGAGGCTGAAATCGAGGGCTACAGAAGTAAAATCGACACCCTGCAGAGAGAAAAGGAAGAAATGAATGTGCGTTTCAAAACAGCCAATGAAAAGGAGCTTGCTTTGAGGGGTGAACTTGAAGGGGAACTCGCTCAACTCAAGAACGACACCAGTGTCTCTAAGACAGAGCTAGAAGAAAGCAAGAATGAAATAAATAAGATGCTCGAGGAAACCATCGACGAACGAGAAAGTCTCCAAAACGAACTGAGTGCTGTGAAAAATGAGCTGGAAATGGTTAAAAATACCGCTAAAGATTTGGAAAATGAGAAGGAGGAGTTGAGTGAAATGCTGGAAAAATCCCTTGAAGAGCGCGAACTCATTAAAAATGAAATAGAGAACCTTAAAAGTGAACTTGAGGCTACTAAAAGGAATGAAACGGAAACGGATGAACTAGTGAGGAGC
>JAADYU020113775.1:0-12179 GCA_011763375.2 Heteractis magnifica | reverse complement strand
GATGTTAAGCAGTTATTGTCAATAGGGCATTGGTCTTTAGCGCGGCAGTTGCATTGGTCTTGAGCATTAGGTTTGGTGTCGATGCTGGTTACCAATGCCCTATTGACAATAACTGCTTAACATCAAGTGTAATCTTGCCAGCCCACCCCCTGGCATAAATAATGAATGGTCCCTAAGCCTAAAGCTTTGAGAGCGGAATCATGATAGATAGCTATATATTACAGCTAACTTTGTTTCTATGACTGACTTATTCAAAGCTTAATAAGTGATAAAAATAGCACCATCAAGGAAGATGTACAAGTGTCTGGAGACCTCTAGAATATATTAATAAGACAAAATTAAGCATCGATGAAATAGTTCGAGCATTCAAATAAAGCGATAATCAGAGCTATGTAACGGAGTTCTAGAAATGAGATTAATCATTACAAGCTCTACTCGAAAAATCGATCAAAGAACATAGAGAATTTGCATGCCATTCGAAAAGAAAATTTGAAGTCATCAACCCGTCTTACAAGCAAAATAAAAGCCTCAAACTAAAAAAAAATAATATTCCCAATTACTTATCACATAGCGAATAAATTTGTCTCCGTTTTTAATGTTTAGTATTGCACCAGCACAAAGGAAACGTTGTAGGGTGTCTCAGTGAGTACATATTTGTCTTAATCAGGTAGGATGTCGTAATCTAAGATTGATTTATGAGACTAAAATTTAAGCACTCAAGAAGGCGCTTTCGCTGCAAGAAAAATCGATGAAATAGGAAATTTGTGAAAGCCAACTTAGCTTCGTCCTTACTCGTCACGCTTCATTAGAATTTTCATCTTTAATTTAGTTAAAGATTTGCACAGTCATCGTTTGAATATTCATGTTATTTCATGGAGTTAAGAAAATTGTTTTTAATTTATGCTATTCTTTAGTGGTTATTTCTGCTACCAAGACTCGTAGATTAAACATGTCACGACATACTTTCGTTGTTACCTGGAAGAAAAACATCTTGAGGTTTCAAGATGCGCTCCGCTAACTAAAACTTTGTTTTCTTTAATTAACATTTAACATTATGTTTGTTGTGTTGTGAAAAATAGCTTCTGCACATTTCTTTACAGAAAATATTCAATGCTTGTCAGCTATCGTATGCATTTTCTTTCTAACTTACTGTGATTCGTCCATACTTCGCTGCAGCAGTGATCTATCCAGAATGCCAAATGAAAGTCAGTCGATCCTGGCACGAAGCTCAGTTCAATGGCTTTTGACCACTTTAGACCACTCAACACGCACTGCCAAACGCACGCATTAAGTAGCCAATTATAATTTTAAATTTTCCATATTTGTATTCGTAAACAAAGGGCTCGGTGAAAATTGAGAAAGTGTGTCAAAGTTTATAAAAAAAAGTTCGCTAGTGTTTAATTAAGGTTTAGCTTTTTACACAGTTTTCGATTCCTTTTCGATTCTTTATTTTAAATGGCGCTAAAACAGAAGAGATAACAGATGCTTCATTTCCATTGTTATATCTGCATTCTCGCTTCCCTGCTGGTAGAGTCTCCTTTTCTTGTTTTCATTCTCGCATACACCAAATTGAAAAATTATTGTAGGATTTAAAAGGTTAAAAAAAGATTAGCCCTAAGGAATTCTGGGTAAACAGTTAATAAATCCCATAAGTATGAGTAGGGAGTTGTTGCAACTCTTGAGAATTTCTTAGAATTCTCGAAGAAAGCAATATTCAAGAGTTACATTAGTGCTTAACGCATTTTATGGCTCATTAACTGTTTATCCAGAATCCTCCTCGGTCTCACCTCCGGGAGCCATCGACTTCTTCGCAAACATTTCCTGCCGAAAAAATTTTAAAGAAAGATACGACCTATAACGCTACGCTTTAAAACGAAAACGAAACTGAGAAAGATTTACGTGTAACAAAAGTATTAATTATTGACGACTTATATGTCAAATTATAAATCATTAACGATTACTCTTTGTCAGAGTATTAATTATTGACGATTATTTTGTCAAAGTGTAAATCATTTTAACGATTACTATATTTTAAAGTATTAATTATCACGATTACTACGTGTAATTATCAATTATAACGATTATGATGCAAAAATATTAATGATTGAATATTGATGTGTCATATTGTTTATGGCGCGTAAACAAGAACAACATTTTTGTCAAACTTGTCGCGCAACAAAGATACCGTGCAAGTTGAAGAATGTTGTATGTTTTCGCTGTCGCATGTAATTCTGTCCCCTGATTGGCCTATTTGGCTTGTTGTATGGAGCCAATCGACGGGCACGAGTACGTCATTTTCACGGACCATGCACAGACATTTTTGTGAAAATATTGCGTGACAAGTTTGATGCGAGTGGTAAAACACGTAACAAAAGAAAACTTTGTTGCAAAAAGTAGAATGTGAGTCAACATGAAAAGCGAGAACAAATTCCAGTGCTTGTCTCGCTCCAATCCTGTCGGCATTGGAGCGAGACAATTTTGGACAGCTTATAGATTTGAGGTGAAGGACGTTAGGTATTGAACTGTTCACAGCTAACACCTTTGATTGAATTACAATTTATTTTAATCCTTGTCTCAAAAACCCTAGAAACGATCTAAACTCATGAGATTGTTTTTAGAAGTTTTGATGTACAAAGAAATCCACCGAACCGTGGTTTCCCCTATAAGGGAGGGAAATTTTGACATTCGTTAGAATCCTGGGGTAAGGAAACTGACTCTGTCATCTCCAAAAATGTCAATTCCCCCTTGGGTTTGGGTCTTCATTCCTTTGATTATTCTTTGATTATTCTTTTAAGGTTAAAACCTGTAAAGCTTAGCTGAAAATTAATCATTTCTAAAAAATAAAAAATAAATAAATAAAAATTAATATAGGAAATCAATATCTTCAAGGTTTCTGAGGCGTATTTCCTTTTTTATTAATTTATTATTCGACTACTGAAGAGTATACAACCACATTTTAGTAATGTTAACAAAAACGATATACATTCAATCACATACATTTCAGCATACATTACACCTTTCGAAGTCTGCAGTTCTGGTCTACTTTTCTCCAAAAACAACGTCCTTTTTACTCAGTTGTGGCGTTTATCAGTGCACCTAGCAACAACATTAACAACTGTTGCCATACCAATAAAGGAGAACGTTAACCTTAAATTGTTAGTTGGTCACGGTGGACCAGACAGCTCCGCTGTGTGTGCTCAACAGTAGCAGGACCATCTAGAAAACAAAAACAAATAATATTTAATTCACAGAGCCATACAGCCGCTGAGTAAAGTTTACTTATCATTTCAGATTACATGGTCACATTTCCTTGAGAATTGCTTGACCGAATTCTATACTTACTGAGTGCAAAGTAGTCATTATTTCCAGTTTCTTTCCTTGCTTCTTCCACCGCGTGCTTCACAGCGAACAGACAAGAACAGGACATGGTGATGGGTGGTTCACCCACAGCTGAAGAATCAAGGATAACAAAATTATAAGCCAGTGAACTAAGACACAGTCTGAGTTTAACAAGTAAGTCCTTAGATCTCGTCAGAAAAAAATATGTAGACATCAATTCGTCAAGCTGTTTTATAAGAAATTAACCAACCTTTTGATCGCAAGAATCCAAGTGGGTTGGGTGTGTTCTTCAGCAGTGTTACTCTCAAGTCAGTAGGAATGTCCTTGGTTGTGGGGGGTTTGTACGTCTTGGGAAAGAAAAAAAATATATGATAAATAATATGTGTTTTCGTCTTCCACATGGTTTCCATCCTGGGTCTGCGAGCTGGCGATATTCCCAGATGTCTAGCTCTTATTTACTAAGAATTTCCATCTCGCCTGTAGCAGGGCCTATCAGCTCTACTCACCCAAGTACCGGCAGACAGCTCTTCTCCTGTTTCTGGATCGTAGTACAGTTTCTCTGTCAACCAGTAACCCATGCCAAATACGAAAGCCCCTTCAACTTGACCAACATCAATTTCTGGGTTCATGCTATTGAGAAGAGGATAACTGGGGTCATGGAACGTTGACATTGACACGAACGAACGTTTAAAAGGATAAAGTAAGGAGTACAAAACAGATTGTTGTGTCAGTAAATCATCAATACCTCTCTCCACAGTCAAACAAGATGTCAGACCGCAGAATGATTCTCTCGCCCGTCAGGATGTCAACCTCTGCTTCAGTACACGTAACGCCGTAAGACACGTAACCCTTTCCTTTGGGATCACCACGAGATCTGAGACAAGGAGAATTTCAAAAGTCATTAACCACCCAAGATGCTCTGACTGGTCACATGATCACAAGCAGGTCACGTGATCACTAGCATGTCGCATGAACACTTACAGGTCACGTGATCATCAAAACCTCACGTGCTCTCTATAACAGGTTATGTTAAACTGCGCACGTGAGCACCAACTGGTCACATGATCACCAACATGTGATTACAAACAAGTCACGTGATCGCCAAAAGGTCAAACGATCGCCAACTGGTAACATGATCACTAGCAGGTCACGAGAACACTGCTAGGTCCCGTGATCAGCAAGTCACGTGATTTCTAATCAGAAGATGTTAAACATGGCACGTAAACACCAACAGGTCTTATGGTGACGTGATCACAGGTCACGAGGTCATATGAGGGTCGCTTTGTCACTAAGTGGACTTAAGTGACGTGACCTGCACTGTCAAATCGTGTAACTAATAAGAGGCACTTATCTGGTTTAGCACTTAAGTGGTGGTATGGGCTTTAAAATTTGTGTGATGACTTACAAGTACTTGGCTGACAGATCGACTCCCTGCATTCCACACATAGCGATTAGCTCTCTCCATGATGCGTCGGGTTTCATCTCACGAACCGGTTTGATTCGTTCGTTCAAAATCTTACAGCATTCCATCACACCCTGGAGAAGAAAGAAAAGATGTCGGTAAAAGAACCGACAGTGACATCAGTAACAAGAAAAGACCCGGGGGAAGAAAAGAAGACAATTCCAATAGACCTCTTTACTTTGGTCGTAATGTTTTCCCATTTCAGACCATGTGTCATCCTCCAGGGAATAAGATTCTTTGTTTGAGGTACATCCATATTAACGTATCTCCTCAAGCGTTACCATTAAACAAAGAAACATAACTCAAGGGAATGACACGTGATCTGAAATTGGGAAATATTACGCCCAAACTAAAGAGGTACATTTCAATATCATAGTGCCGTACCTTACAGCACACTTCACTGGCGACGCTGCCTCCAGATGGACTTGCTGTCAATAACAACGAAAAGATTATTTGTCATTGAAGAGCTACAGAAATCGCAGTCCACATACAATTATAATCAAGAATGATACACCATTGTGAAGGAACAGGTAACACACTCGTATACTCGTATAGTGAAGAAATATAGATCTTGAATATAAATTCATCGCGCTAAACATTTTCTTTAAGTTACACCTCATTCTATTTTTCTTCTTTGAACACTGATGATGATGATGATGATGATGATGATGATGATGTTAGTTCATGATTAGTTAATATTCATAGTCGCTCACTTCACTTTACTTGATAATGATGACAAGATGTCATCGAAACGTCGTAATTGCAATTTCATATCACTAGTTTTTCTTATAATCTCAATTTTTTAAGTTAGGCTTAGAATGGATTAAATTGACTTTATTATCACAAAAAGAACTATCTAATATGGAAATCATTTCAAAGTGGTACACAGTTCCCATGTTCTACTCATCTCTGCCTGGGTAAATCTGTACTTACAGTTAGGTGAAAAGACCGTGTGATTTGGCTTGATGATCACGTGATCCATAGGAACGCCCAACGTGTAAGAAGCGACTTGTGCGGTCTGTAAGATTCATTTGGGATGTATTCAATCGATATCGCTTCTGAGAAAATGCGAGGCACTTTTGGAAAATCACAAACAAAAAGTACGCAAAAGTGCTCACGAAGAAACACTTACAAAAACTTATCTCCAACTCTTACCGAAATTTTTAAAGTTTTGAATACGTTAAACAAAGAAACTCATAACAAAAAGGAGCACGGTCAAGAATTGAAGAAAATCATAATATTCAATGTTTTGGATCAAGAATTACCAAATTCCCGCCCATTCTCTGAGCATGCGCATTTATTTATCTATGGTCAAAAATGCCACTAACCTTGACATTGATTCCTTGTCCCATTTCGACTCCACCATGAGAGATTGCTACAGTTCCATCGTGCTTGAAGATGGACACAAATACCGTGAATGAGCTGTAGTAAGACTCAACGTTAAATTTCCCTGGTACAAGAGAAAGGCCACGCTTCCTCCAACGATTGTTCTGCAAGAAAAACAATAAATTTAAGGGGAAATATTTGCTAAGGATAGAGAAAAAGTCACAAGATTTAGTGAATCATCTTCTACATACCTTGTTGAACTCCTCTACTTCAGCCTTTCTTTTTACGAATTCGGAGCTTTCCAACAATTCTTCAATTGAAAAACGAAAAACGTAAGAAAAAAAGACAAAAATTGAGAAACGTTTTCTGAATAACTTGGAACTAAACAGTAAATTAATATGGTCACGTGATCATGTCATGTGACCGAATGATTTTTCTTTGTTACCTTTCCAGAGTCCCCGGATGTTACAATGTGGAATGGTTTCACCGGTTGGAGTTTTCTGCAATAAAGAAAGAAAGTATAGATTTTCTCTTAAATGTCTAGATTTGCAAACTTGTCGACAGAGAGGAGTGTCAAAGGTTCAATACCTGACCATTCTCGTAGAGATTTTTCTCCTTTACTTCCTCTGGCGTCTTGTTGAGAGTTTTAGCAACATGCTCCATGATGGACTCCATAAAGAACACACTTTGTACTTCGCCTGCAAAGAAAAGAAGGGGGGAAAAAAATGATAACATGGGCCGTTGAGTGAATATTCAGCTTGTAAAATCATTAGATTAAAATGTTGTCATATCTTTGTTACTTAGACTCTTGCTAAAAAATAGCAGCAATTCAATCGACGATTGCATCCAAATTTTTTCAAGGCTCGCAGAATACGGAAAACCCATACTGAATGATTAAACTACTATAATTTACAGACTTAGACTTCATAGAACCCTATCGGCTCTTAGCTTCTTAATTCAAGTACTAATGAGTAATATAAAGGCCAAGAAGTTTAGTAAATCTATGACAAAGATGTGGTTGACTGACCTGGAGCACGGCAGAAGGTGGTGGAGGCTTTGTTAGTGAAACAGGTGTGATTGGAGATTTTCCAGTTTGGACAATAATACACTGAAATGATAGATAGCAAGCAGGATATATTAGTGAAGGTCTAACAATTTGGGCAAAAATCACTGACAGTAAACATCATCCAACATGGCTACTACTTTTATTCTCTTAGTAAACATCATTCAACATGGCTACCACTTTTATTCTCTTAGTAAACATCATTCAACATGGCTACCACTTTTATTCTCTTAGTAAACATCATCCAACATGGCTGCCACTTTTATTCTCTTAGTAAACATCATCCAACATGGCTACCACTTTTATTCTCTTAGTAAACATCATCCAACATGGCTACCACTTTTATTTACTAAGTGAAAAATGTCCAACATGTTTCAACATTACTGCCTTTTTCTTAGGAATGATAACATGTCAAGCCAAATGTGTAATGCATACGTACAGTTATCCCAGTGACCACTCGCCCCTAACAAATCGTTATCCTCAGGGGTACACCCTGTGTCAGCATAGTAGTCCAAAATGATCCCTTGTAGTATTCCCTCGTCGTTAAAAGCGACCTATGAAGAACGAATATGTGTACATCTGTTATGGCTATTATTTCAGTGAATTTAAGAAACCTCATTCGGTGAAGATCGCCGTCAAACATTGTCTTCAATGGCTGCTGTAAGGCAGGAGAGCTTTACCTTGTATTTTGTCATGTGTGGAGATCTACCTCCCATCGTCTGCATGTTGGTGTTGAAATTCATCTTCATCTTCACAGGTCTTGTTTGAAAAGCAACAAAATCGAATCAGTGAAACTGAATCTCACCACAATCATGAGGACAATAATGCATGCACAGCACAATTATCACTATTAAAACCATCTTATTCGGTTTTTAAGAGTAGAAATTTGTTTCTTTGTTCTCCAAATTCAGTTGAATTGGCGATAAAATAAAATGACATTGACATACCTATCAAGGAGTTTACTCGCCAGAGCGCATGCACAAGCCACTGGCATCGCTCGTGTGGCTTTCGCGCCAAATGCACCACCACAGCGTCGAACAATCACATCGACACTGCAAAGAAAATGTCATACAACTCTCTACTCAATAAGTAAAAAAGTTAAGCTAGGAAATATCTCAAATATCTACGTTCAAAATTCTAGGCGTAATGATAGGACTGGGAAAAAAAAGAAGGAATTGGGGTAGACTAATGAATTATATCTTCGAAAACCGCGGGACAATAAAGAAATTACTAAGACAAAAGCTAGAAAGATGTTGCTGACCTGGTTGCAGATACGCCCAAAAATCGAGAAACGGCCATCTGTATTACGTCACCCCCCTGACATGCGCTGTAGAGGGTAAGACCATCTTCTCCAGATATGCACAAAGAAACCTGAAAGTTAAGAGATTCTCTATTACTTATGCATTGGAAAATTGACAATGGAAATGAAAAAAAAAATGAAAATTTCATTTAAACAGATAATTTACTTGTGTTTCCATGTGAAAGTGATGTTGACCACCACACTCAACTTCACCGCTAATCACGTGAGGTGATGACGCCATCGAGGCTAAAAATAAAAACAACTTATATAAGCTTATTATCTAGCTAGCAGTTCTAGGAAAGGGAAGTGAACAAACCTTCTGCGTCACCAACATTAACGTCAGGAGAGAAAGGAGTCGGAAGTCCGAAAGACTTGGCCTCGATAGCCTGTTGAATGGTAAGGATTGGTGGCTTGCATTCCTTGTATGTCACTCTGACAGCCAGGGCAGCCTTGTCAGCAATTTGCTGTGTCTCTGTGAGCAAAAACAACATGAAAAAGGAGTGTTTAAAAAGCGTAATGCATAAATATAGAAATCGAATATCATTTCAATGTCATACTATGTGCCGTTCTCTTGAGTATAGACCTTTTCGGCTATGAGGTAATGCTTTCCCATATCAGACCACGTGTCATCCTCTTGGGAATAAGATTCTTTGTTTGAGATTTATCCATATTAATGTACTTCGGAATCGTTACCATTAAACAAAGAAATAAAACCCAAGGGAGTGACACGTGCTGTGGAATGGGAAAACATAAAGCCCATGCCGAAAACGTCTATTTTGAAAAGTTAATCTTAATGAGCATTTGCTTTGTTAAGTTAAAACATCTTCTTTGCTTTCAAATGAAAAAGATTACTTCCTATTTATTAAGTGAAATCCAATAGTCTTAATCACCTTGGGCGTAATGTTTTCCCATCTCAGACCACGTGTCATTCCCTTGAGAGCACGATTCTTTGTTTGAGGCTCATCCATATTAATGTATCTTCTCAAGCGTTACCAAGAAATAACGAATCGTGTTCTCAAGGGAATGACACGTAATCTGAAATGGGTGAACATGATTTGGTTATTTGGTCTATTACCCTATTGAACCAACTGATCTGACCAGAGTCGTCTTCGCGACCTATTACCTCACAAGGATGTCAAAACTAGATAATAATGACCAAAGCTAAGAGAATCAAATATTAAATATTTACCGGCGACTATAACACCAAGAGCTTGGCCAGCGTACAGTACATCTCCCTCGCAAAATACCTGTCAAAAGAAGCCCACACTTCAACAAATAAAAAGAAACCAGTGGCAAATCTCATCAGTTCAGACCTCCTTGCTGCAGTAGACTCTTTGCAGCAATTAATTCCAAAGGCAGATTTATTTGGAGGTCAAACCAATGGAATATTTGCAGTTTTCGATCCTACTGTAAATACGATCCTATTGTTTTGTTCTCCAAGTTGAACTGCTTTGGAAATTGTCGCAAGAGCTAGCATCATCAGTACTTATCAGTAATCTTGGTGTAAGATGATCGCCTCCCATGAGGTTTAGAGGAGAGGACAAAAGATAGAGTGATGGCCATGCATGATAGTTGATGAATTAAGAGAGGCCAAGACCAAATCACAAGCGCTCCAAGAACAAGCACGAATACGAAAGCCATTCTAAGCGTCATCTGTATATATGGGAATTGAAATGTTAATGCACGCTTACCCCTTCTTTCGGCCCCGGGAGATTGAAAAACGCAACAGAATTCTGTCCTCCTTCTGGTATGTCGTTGTGGTCAAAAAACCTTATCACCCCTGGCAATGCCTACGAGACAAATAGTACGTGTCAATGATAGGAATTCGAAGCTACATTGGTCGATATTATCTTTTACGTTTAAGAATCAATAACACGTAACATTACCAGCGCTTCCGAAGGATCGATCTTGTCGATTTTGCAATTACCCTACACAAGAACGAAAAAGAATCATATCACATAAACATCACGTGTACAACTAGTTAACTTTCTGCGTTTTTTTTTTTTTTGTTGTTGTTGTTGTTTTTGTTTGTTTGTTGTGTTTTTTTTTTTGTTTTGTTTTGTTTTTTTCAGCCATGATGATAGACAACTCGTCCGAAAGCTCGGTAAAACGCATTTAAAACAATTATCTTTAAAATAAAAGAGTCATGTTGATGTCCATTGAAGATAAGGAAACAAAAGATGCTAGAAAAAAGGAGCAATATGGAAAAATGCTTTACCTTTGTGCTGGTCACAAAAGCTGCATACACCTCCCCCTCACGGGTTGGAATGTCGTTAACATATTCAGCTTCGCCAGATGCCTTCAAACAAATATGATCGGAATACACATAAAAAACTTGAAAATCCTACTTTGATAAAAAACTAGTTACGTGGAATACTGTTCTCAGTCACATAGACGCTACAGGGACATTCCTTAAAGCATATTTACTGGTTTCTCTCGACTTCGAGGGGTACTTTGCATAAATACAATAGCTTATTATCCTTAACTGCACATGGAATTGTCCCATGATGAATGAAAAACTACTGTGTTCATGGAAAGTTCCCCTCAAATTTGATGTAAATTGGCCAAAACGAAATGCCTTATGGGTTGAAGGAAAGTTGTTTATTTGGAAGAGAAGCAATAAACTGCCATAGTTGCTGAATTTAAGGATTCTCAGGCCCTTGTATTTCATCTCCATACTTCCCGTCCCCCTTCCAAGGTTGAACTGAGATGTCCATATTTCATTTTCTTGCCCTAGGATATGATGAGTTCACAAACTGGGATATTGAAGGGGTGGGGTGTTACAACTCTCTTCTCGTCGCTAGTCTAGTTTCTATTACTAGGTAATGTACCTGAAGTTTGGCAGCAACTTTAGTCATTGGCTTAGTGACGGGGTACATATCAGGCTTGGTTTCAAAGCTTTGTATCCCACTTGAAATCGCTCTTTCTTGAAGGAGAGATCTGCCAGCGGACTGGACACGAGGCGAGGCGTGGTCACCAAGGGCAGCAACGTAAGCCTATGCAACAACATCAACAGGATAACACTTGGAGATACCTCAGCATGTTAACGTTATATGAAAATAAAGGATACCTTGTAAAAAAGGGTCAAGGCCAGATCCTTATGGTACGCCACAGTACTTCCATTATGAGCTATCAGCTCCGGACTTGGAATAACCTCACCATCCAGAGTTTCAAGAGCAACTGTTTATAATAGAATTGGTAACCGTCACTTATTTTTATACCGACAAAATTTACAAACATTTCTGTAATAGACTTACCTTTGAGAGTATCAGGATCGGTTAGTTTTTTCCCAACAAGAAACTGTTCAGTCTTTTCTCCACGAAACTTCAAAAGATGAAAGCAACAAAACAATGTTCAAAACCACGTTCCAAGCTCAAAGAACAAAGTTGAGAAAATACACGGCTTACAAAGTTGTAGGTAATGCCTCCATATACAACACGTGGTTGTGACGTCACTGTCAGAGACAATTTGTCGACTGGGAAAACGAAGCCTGCGTTGACGTAAGCATGTGCATTCTACAAAAAAGGAGAACAAACGTTGATCACCATGAACAGGTATAGTTATAGCATGATAGAACGGGAGTCATGGGAAGTGATGGCATTGGCGGTGGTGGGGATGGTAGTGGTGGTGGTGGTGGTGGTGGTAGCGGTAGCGGTAGTGGTGGTGGTGGTGGTGGTGGTGGTGGTGGT
>JAADYU020113664.1:0-12186 GCA_011763375.2 Heteractis magnifica | reverse complement strand
ATGCTGGCGAATCTCATCTTTGTCGAAGTGGCTGGAGCTAACGACTGCTAACACGGCTTGTGTCATCTCCGATGCTGCTCTTTCGAGTGCGGCTCCTGCGGCCGCTCCGCCTGCAGCCATGTTGACGATAAACTAAAATTGGATAGCCTAGCTAGGAATACGATAGTTTAAACTGTCGTCTCGCAAGGTTCAGCGACATACAGTTGTGGTGCTTTATTCAGTGATTTGTTATGCATTAGGTGGACGTAATAACGAAAACGTCATCGTACGCCCACCTATATAACAACTCTTCTGATTGGTTTCTATCCAATCCGAAACAACTAGCAGGTGGTGATGAATTGATACAATTCCTACCAGTATTCTGTAGTTACCGAGTACTATTGGACTAAAACTAAGGTTATATTAAATCAGCATTCTGGATACGACTTGGCGAACGCGAGTTTATTTCTTTTCATTTCCTTTGCCTTTCTTGTCGTGACTAACTAATTCACTGATTCTTTCTTTTGCTTTGCAATATTCTTCACTCGAGAAGTGTTTTTTCAGTACAGGATCAAAGTTGAGACAGGCTAGATGATCTGCAGTTCTTGCCACGGTGAGTAAGGCTCTGATGTAGCTAGTGGGTTCAGCTCCATCCAGAGCCACAGCACGAATTTCTCTGACCAACTCTTCCTCAACTTCTGAAACCAAACGAAGAAAACATGAATATTGTGCTCACTGAAGAAAAGCATGCAAAGCAATATACGAGTAGAGTTTTACTAATCAGAAGAATTCTTCTCCAATGGTATTTACCTGGTTTTGCTGTAGGATATTTGCGACCACAAAACGTTTTTTCCATGAGAAGAATTTCTCGTTCTACCAGGCTGTCTAGTGTTATTGTAGTACATCGATGATCGGGGTCTTTTTGACTCATGTCCTCGTATATCCAGTCTTTGACGCCGTTAAGCTTTTTAGGGTGTTCATCGCAGCGATTCATAATTTTGTCAAACATAGCTGCGTCTAGATAAGTATTGGTTGGTTTTTGCGAAAGAACCTGTGGAATAAAAAGGATTTGATAACATTTATTTGATTAACTGTTATCATTTTTTTAACCTTGAATACTTTGAATAATGTAGGCTAACTGTTTGCGTGCTCAGATAGTTGCTCGGAACTGTATTTCGTATCAAGTGAAAAACACTTGTCAACAACAATTCATGTCATCATCAAATAATGGTTTTCGTTGAAGCATCGTGATTGGGTGAGGGAAATGTTTTCTTTTGATTTGATTGGTTTAGAGGAGAAACCAATACTGGAATCTCCCGCCATGAAATTAATGTAACTACAAGCAGCGAGTCCTTGAGTCCTCGTTAATTGCCGGAGAAAAAAGAAAAATAAAACATCCTTTTATCCATTTGTTTTGCTTTTGTTTTCAGATGTATACATTTTAATTTCAATCCCTCCAGCCTTACTTTACTTGCAGCAATTGCCAAAGAATTTCAGTTTGATGAACAAAACAATGGAACATTTTTGATTCTTCGATTTTCGGAAGAATAAATTAAATAGAACTGTAATGAAAGTTGCTGCAGTAGGTCTGTAATAAATTTCTTTCTGGTGTGCAAATGTACCTTAAAGATGGGGTCTTCTTTCTTTTCTGTTGCATCAGGTACGACTTCCACTTCAGCTTTTCCCAACACTACTAGATCAACCAGCACTGCAGCTGCCGCACCACCATTCGCCTCAGTTCCGCATTGTCTTCCACAGACATCTCCGCTATTAGCTTCTTGCCACAGCAAGCAGTACCCTTGAGAAAGAGTCAGTTCGTGCTGTTGAATTTCTTCTTTGTTGAATTGGCTGGAGCTGACTGTTTCAAGGACGGCTTGAGCCAATATTTTTGCTGTATCCATTGCTATCCTTATAGTTTAGACACTTCACTTCTGCTGATGCCTTCATTCTCACAGCTGCTTGCGTTTATACTGCCATCCAGTCACTAACTTATTCTATGATGTCACAGTCATTACATAATACGGCTAAATATAACGATATTGATAATGGATGAAAATGTGACAAATTGTGTTTTTTTTGTTTTTTTTTTTGTCGAGATTGCAGGTTTATTGTTGATTATTCAGTCCTGTTCGATGATGCAATGCGATTTGACAGGTAGCTTATAAAACCAATCGATCGTTGCTTGTACTGCGATAAAAGTTGGATCAATTATTTACTTTCAGACTTAAAAACTGAGCACGAATGTAGTAAGCAGCAAATGCAAAAACAAAACAAATAATTGAATGGAAAAAAGGCGTAAGAAATAAGAACTGAAGTTCAGAACGTCAAACGTTTCTATACATGGCTCTTTTAAGGTATTTCCATGGTTGAAAAGTTTTGAGAGTATCTTTATGGTGGTGAGGGTATACCTAAAAATAGTCATACAACAGTAAGATACCGGGAACGAATAAGCCAAGGCTAGTGTATCCAGTGAGGGAAAATGCAGGTAAAGGATGGATGGAGAGGATGGAAAGTATGATTCTTTGACTAACGAATTAGATATTAACTGGATGTCCCCTCCTCATAGCCCCCCCCACCCCCCTTCCCGCTATCTGAGTTAAATGTTTGCGTGTGGACTTTGGAACATCGGAAACTCGGAATACGTTTTATTACTAATATCTTTTGACTTGCTGACGAAGCACTAATGTGACGTCACTTTTAATCTTTGGTAGTAAAGTTTTCCTTCTTTTACAGCGGTTTTCGTATGAGTGGGAAACTTACGACGCTCACAGAACGTACACGTACACGGTACGGTATGCAGTAACACTGAAATGGCTTCCCATTGTTTTTATGTGAATCATCCAATAGGCTAATTCCGAGTTCTCGAAAATGATGCATGAAGGCGAGGCTTCGTGCGAAATCGCACTTTGTGGCATGAAATGACTGACTTGTTCTGTTGTCACTCTTTTCTCTCCGACTTGTTCGCAGTTCACTCGTAAAAATAAACTTTTAAGCAACAGAAAAAGTCAAAGAAATGTCAGTCGTTCCACGCCACCAAGTGTGATTTAGCGCGAAGCCTCGCCTTCATGCATCATTTTCAAGAACTCGGAAGTGGTTTATCACAATGCGTAGTTACGGCTACAGTACAGTACGGTACTGCTACGAATTACCCTATATCATTATGACGTCACGGCTTGTTTATGAGGGGGACAGAATCGTCTAGAACAATAGAAATTTGAACAAAATTCGTTCTGCTAAGAAAAGTTTACTGTCAAATTGTCTGGTTTCTAAATATAAGATGTACTGATGTTTAATACACCATATTTACTGTATTTGGTGGCTGTTACCGCTTTTCTACCATCTACAAAACGCATTAATATCGATTTTCATTGTGTTGTTACTGTTTTGTCCCCCTCCCACGACCATGATCCTTAGCGTTTAAACAATAGATTGTTTTGAAGTGACGTCATAGTGATATAGGTCAATTTGCTGTAGCGTTTCACACTCATACGAATTTAGTAAAGTTAAGTATATTTCTCTTTTTTTCACGGTGTTACAGATTTCCTTTTATTGGTTATCACAGAAAACCCAAATTAATTTTCGATGGGTTTTCTATTTTCACGATACAAAAAGCTCAATATTAATCTCTCAAGTTTCTTTAGCAAAATATATTTTGAGAATGGAATACACTATCTATATTTTGCTTACATTTTAGATATTCATAACACTTCTTTCTTTCTTTCACCTTCCTTTTTTATCACAGTTTGTTTCAAGTTTGTTAGATGTTATTCAACTTTCAAAATCACCAACATCATTATTCATAAGAGTTTTAACTGAAGAGAGTAGAGATATCAGCTGCTGAAATGGGTTCAAAAACAGTTCGAGGATTTCTAAGTTTGCTAGCTAGCTGTACAGTAAGTTAATTTCATACCAGCCTGATAAAACGTTATTTGAGTACAATATATGGACCCAAGTTATGAACGAAATGATTATCTCAGCTTCAGAGTCCAATTCTATGATAGTGCTAACCAGAAAATTCATAATAATTTCTTGAACTTTTTTCGAATAAATCGTAGTTACTTAGTCGGATAATTTGACTTTTCAAGCCAACTTTTATAAACATGCATCATAAAAGTTGAAGATAAGCACCGGTAGATGAAAGTTGTGAATGCTCCAGAGTTTTGCTTGCAAGACCTTCATATAAATATGAACCAACTTCAATTTTAGTTTATTTAGAATTCAGATTTTTGGGATGTGGAAGAGAAAAGGCTTTTAAACCATGTGGATAGCCTTGTGGCACCATCTTTTACCATCTGCCAAAAACTTACTCCTCCACCTGCATATAGCAGACCTTCCTCATCTATTGGCAGCTCTTTTTGTTTTTCTTTCTGTTGTTCCTCCATCTGTTCTCTGACTTTCTCCATATCCTCTCGAGAATACATTTCCATTCCTGGCATTCCAGGCACCCCCCTGTAACATTGGGTTGTTTACGTTAGCTTGCTGTATAAAGTATTAGTTTGGGATAATTTTTTTAGAATGTGGGGGAGGGGACACCAGGTTTTTTAAGGCAACAAAAATAAAAAAACCTGAACCCCTCTTCATAGTTAAAAACAAATTCTCCTCCCACTTGTTCACAAAGGAAAATCTTGAAACCTTAATTTTTGCCTCCCCTCTCACATTCATTTTTTTTTTTCTCATGTCCCTCCCCCCACCCACCCAATGTTAAACTACTGCCTCCCCTATCCTTAGAAAGATAAGGTTATTTAATTTGAAATTTGGAAATTAAAGTTCCATGAAGCTACTGGAAATTACTGTTGTTGGAAATTTCATTCCTCTGGTTAGTAGGCAAGTATGGATCTTTTCTGGTATAGAACAACATTAGAAAAACTTCCCACTATTTCAATCCCACTTCGTATGAATTTACCTCATCTGTTTCATTACTGCATCAGCTTTCCGTTCATCTTCAGTCATGGGAACAAATTTTTCATCTTTCCACTTTCCATTAATTTTCTTAGTCTTTTTCCCACATGCTTTTGAAACTGAATAACAATATTGATTAATTAACTTGGAGAGGGTCAGCTTGTTTTGCCATAAAAGTTCTGCAAGATCTGTATCAGCTTCTCCGATGGATTCTTCACATGCTTTAGCAATAGTCTGGCATTCTTGTTGACATCTTCCATAGCTTTTCCGTTCTTCTAGGTGTAGCTTATCACCACGCAAAACAATGTCAAATTTTGTGATCCATTCACCTTCCTGTCTGCCTGGATCACAGGTTTTTTCCACCAGTTCAATTATTTTGTCTTCTTCTAGCTGCACATGAATACAAAGGACAAGCAAACACAAATGAAAAGTAGTTTTCATTCTAATCTAAGGATTAAAGTGACAGTAATAAATTGTTTTTGTAATTGTAACATTAACACCATTTAAAAATTGTTTTCAAAAAATGAATTAAACAAGTCATGAAGTAAGTGAAAAAAACTAGTTTTGTGAATTAAATTAGTTAATGAAAAGATGAATAAGTTTAAGCCCTAACAAAGACAAAACACACTGCAACTCAGAGACAAGACAGTCTTTTATGGGCTTGAAAGAAGAATTTTTGCCACGATATGTTGCCTAGAAACCAATTTATTATAATTAAATTATATATAAAATAAAATAAAACAAGGTCAAAATTCATTATAGACATCTTCCTGGTTTTAGAGTATTGCCCTTAAAACTTAAAAGTCCTTTTCGTAGGTTCAAGAAAATGTTTTCAACCAGCATCTCCGCTTTCACCTAGCTGTTCGAGTAGTTTTTAAAAACCGTGGTTTTAATTTTCCAAAGATGAGAGTAATAATTCATTCTGTCAATAACACAAAAATTAGGGACAACATTGAACCAATCCAAGTGCTCCAACAAATTAATTGAGATCGAAATAGTGAAGTTTCAAGACATATCACATGTCTTTCGGTCTGCTATAGATTAAGTTTTGACTCGAATGGTTAACCACTGAGGGAGTGAGAAGCCAGCTGGTAAAACAGAACAAAGCTCTTCAAATCGAAACTACCCTCTTGAAACTATTTTCTTGTGGAAATGCAGCTAAAAATTGCTGATTATCACTATTTGATATCACTATTTTACCAAAAAATATCATATAAAAATACCATTATAGAGAAATTTTATCGGTAAATATACAAGCTCAAGGTTATAATCTAGCTTTAACGATATGATCACAGCGCACCATTCTATCAGATTCCAAAAACAAAAACTTTAAGCAAATCCCATATATTTCTTCCTCAAGTTACACTTTATAATAAAGTAAGGAGATTTAGAATTGGAATTTGTGAAGGAAGAAGAATTTTAAGTCGATAAGTCAATAATTTAAGACTGATCAAATATTGAAAGTAATCGGCGTATTGTAACTAGTGGTCGCGTCACTCCAACACTTCCAAAATCTAAGAAAAGCTGTGAACTTGCAGGTACAAATTTAACCCTATAAAATTTTCACGTAAGTGAAAAATATTTGATAGAAAATTTTCAACTTCCTCGCAAAGATATTTTTAAGCTCGCGTGCAAGTCGAAGTTCATCCTGTTTATTCATTAATCATTACTACAATGCGTACGGAAAGTGTTTGGACTCAAAACAAAACAAAAACTAAACTTGTCGAATCGACTAACTGCCAAGCATAAGAAACTACAATACACAAATCGTACCTTTTTAGCTGGACTTTCTTCTCTCATCTCGTGAGTTTTGAGGTACAAATATTTGAGAGCTTTTTGGCAAGTATCGCAGCGAATGTGCCCAACATCTTCCTTAACCGCGTGGAACTTCTCCTTCTTTGGAAACTGCGCCTGGCACAATGTGTATAAAAAGACATAAGAAGCAACTAGAAAAAGAGCTCTGCGTAAGTATAGGTGATCTGGAGCCATGATCAGATAAAATGTTCAGCTGATGTTCCTACAGCAACGTGTGTTCACTGATAAAAAAGAACTGCGGCATAAAAAAATACAATATTAACCAGGCGTTCCACATTATGCATTAATTCGACAGAGTAGTCCTGAACACTAATGATTTTTGATCACATGATTAGTACCAGCCAATCAGATTCAGTCAAGACGATAATGAAAGAACGTTTACTCCGCCATTGATGAGAGCAAAAGTGAGGAGAAGATTGCTTTGAGGGCTGTTTTGTTTATGATTTTATGCTATTTATTTCGTAGGAAAATATAATAAAAGCGCATTACCAGGTAGGTTATTCATCCAGGTAAGGGTTGTGTTGTCTTTTAGAGTGTGAAATGTTTACAAAAGTTTTATTTCTTTCCAGTCGGCGAAAGAAGAAGATCCTTTGCTGTGTTTTATCCAGTTTTACTATGATCGATCCTGGTTACATTCCTGAAGACCTCACACAGTATTTACTAAACTACTGCGGTAACGAGGAAGAGCATAGCAGCTGTGAAGATGGTCAAGGCAGTAATGATACACAGTTGCACGAGATAAATTCAAGTAGTATATTCATACCACCTCGCATTAGCACTCCCAGAGATCTTCCCAACAAACCAATAGTTCAAGAAGATCAAGAGAGCTTTCAAGATTCTGGCATGTCTGAGGATGAAAGCGATACTGACCTTTCACCAGTTCATAGCAAGACTAAGAAGAAAGACAAAGAAATTGCTTTTTCTGAACTTGAAGAGAGTCCTCCAAAAACTGCCAAAAACCTTCAGGGTGAAAGTGAACCAGCTCAAGGCAATGCCAAAAAAGCTGTTACTCAGAGCAATAAAAGAAGAAGTTCAGAAAAATCATCAAAAAAATCACAAAATGTAATGAATGACGATGCTTTTCCTCAATCAGAAACCAAGACTACCCAAAAGTCAAGGACCAGAAAGACTACAACAGGCAACACATCTGCTAAAACAGCACAGGATGCTGCCTCTGGTTCAACCAAATCTAAAAGTAAAAAGGCAACTTCACAAACTGTTAAAGTTGTGTTAAGTGACATCCTGGAAGACACACAGAACTGTCCCAATTCATGTCAAACACCAATGAGCAGTCCGACTTTGTTAAAGAAAGGTTCCAGTAAACGACACATGCCCCCTGATAATGATGAAGACTTCTCTACATGTACTCCAAGTCAGTCCAAAAAGAAAAAGAAGACAAGTAAGAACTCAGATGAATTGCTTGACATGACTTCAACTGGTCATGCAAGAAAAACCAAAGAAAATTCCTTGGAAAACCTGGAGAGCGTTGGAGGTGCTACCCATTTTTCATCTGAAGATGAACTTGAAATTGTTCCTCAGAGAGGTGACAAAGAAGATGTTTCAACTTCTCAGGAAAATTTAAATAATTGTCCATTATCTGAGAACAGAGATGATATCTTAATGGTCCCAAAGAGTAATACCCCTAACATGAACAACAAAGTTGATGAAAAATTGGAAAATCATGACAGCGGCATTGTTGAAACTCAGACTTCAATAGGTGACAAAGATGACATTATTCCTATGACAAGCAAAGAGTCATCAGGAAGAATAACTCCAAATGCCATGGATTCCTCATCATCTGAAGACACAGTTTCTAAAAGTTCTGTTCCAAAGAAAAAGAAAGATTCTACAATGCTAGATGAAGATGAACAAGATATCAGTTCTTTTCTTTTTGATGTTAGTGAGGAAGTAGTTAGTTACTTACGACAGAATAAAAACAAAAATGTTCCACTTCGAGTTCACAATGGATCTAACAGCTCACAGTCCAATAAGGTTGAATCAAAGACAATTAAGAGTAATGATACAAGTAAGGAAAAAGGTGCAACTGGTATGGCTAAAGGTGATTCACATCAAAGGAAAAGAAAATCTCCTCAAAAGCCAAAACCTGAAAAACCTGATTCCAAGGAATCTCAAATGACAAGTGATAGTGACAAGAGTTCATCTGCAAAGAAAACTTCTCCTGCCAACTTGCGTACATGTACATTAAAATCTACAACGACACCAAGAGGTAACAAAGACAATAAAAGATCAATACAGTGTAAGGAATATAGGGCAAAAAAGAAAAGATATGTTGAAGACCTACAGAAACAATTGGAAGAATTAAAGAGAGAGAATGAGATTCTCAAAAACAACTGCAAAGATAAATCAAAACAAAAAAAGACAAACAGCAGTGAAGCTATTGACAAAAAGGATCTTGTTATCCAGGGTTTGGAAAAGGAAATACAAATTCTGCAAAAAGAAAACAAAAATCTTGGATCTACTACAGGTAGGGACGTGGTCAGGGACTCAGTCACTAAAAATCTGGAGAAAAAAATTGATAAACTGCTAAAGGAGAAAGAAGTGCTCCAAGACAATGCTAAAGACAGGAATCGTTTTGTTCAGGATCTGAAAAATGAAGTAAAACAACTACAGAAAGAAAAAGAAAAGCTTATCACTGTGGAAGATATGGAGTCAATTGTTGATGATTTGAAACAAGAAATAAGTCAATTGAAGAAACAGAAGGAGGATTTCCAAGTTAAAGCTAAAGAAATGGAGTCAGTTGTCAATGATTTGAAACAAGAAATAAGTCAATTAAAGAAACAGGAGGATCTCCAAAAGGAGGATCTCCAATCTCCTAAAGAAATGGAGTCAGTTGTCAATGATTTCAAACAAGAAATAAGTCAATTGAAAAAACAGAAGGAGGACCTCCAAGTTAAAGCTGAAGAAAAGGAGTCACTTGCCTATGATTTGAAAGATGAACTTGAGGAACTAAAGAAAGAATATGAAACCAACAGTAGGTCAGCTGTGAGAGATTTGAATGGAAAAATAACATCATTGGAAAAGGAAAAGAAGGATCTTAAAAGCAAGATAAAAGAAATGGATCTGTTAATACAAGATTTAAAACACAACACTGATGAACTGACTGTAAAGAAGGAAGGACTTATGAGCAAAAATGAAGAAATGCATTTAAATGTGAATAAATTGATTGAAGATGTGAATGCTTTCAAGAAAAACAAGAAAGACATGGAAAGTAATGCAAAAGAGATGGACTTGCTTGTAGATAAGCTAAAAGGAGAAATAAAGATTTTAATGAATGACAAAATAGATTGTGAAACTAATGCAAAAAAGTTGGATTTGATTATCAAAGATTTGAAAGATGAATCCAGTGAGTTGAAGAAAGAGAAGGTTGTTTTCAACAAGAATGCCAAGGAAATGGAATCCATTACGAACAATTTGAAACTTGAAATCAGTGATTTGAAGAAAGAGAAGACAGACCAGGAAAACAAAATTAAGGAAATGGATTCTGTTATCAAATGTTTGAAGGAAGGAATTTGTGAACTGGAGAAGGAAAAAGAAGACAATGCAAGCAATGCTAAGGAAATGGAATCCATTATAAACAGTTTAAAACTTGAAATCAGTGATTTTAAGAAAGAGAAGGCAGATCAAGAAAGCAAAATTAAAGAAAAGGATTCTGTTATCAAACGTTTGAAGGAAGGAATTTGTGAACTGGAGAAGGAAAAAGAAGACAATGCAGGCAATGCTAAGGAAATGGAATCCACTATCAAACAATTAAAGGATGAAGTTAGCAAGTTAAAGAAAGAAAAGGAAGATTGTGACAACAGAGAAAAGGAAATGGATTCTGTAATCAAAGATTTAAGAAATAAAAATTCTGAATTACAGAGTAAAGAAAACATTCTTGCTGGCAGGCAGTCAACAGACTCTGATTCCAATTCACAAGATTTGACAGGAAATATTGATGAATTGTTTAAAGATAAAGATGAATCTTCTGATGCTTTAGGAGAAGAATCCCAGCCATCAGGGACTAGTCCTGTTGATGTAACAGTGTCTGATTTTCCTGAGGTAGACTTCAAAAGAGAACTGGAGCAGCTGAGAAAAGAGAAGGAAGAACTGAAGGAAAGTACTGAGAAAATGGATTCCATTGTTCAAAATTTGAAAAATGAGTTAAATCAGTTGAAAAAAGAGAAGGAAAATGGTAAAGGAAATTCTGAAGAAGTGATTACAGTTGTACAAAGCTTGAGAGAAGACCTGGACAAATTAAAGAGCAAAGAGAAGGAACAATGTGATGATTTGAAAGAACATCAAGCAAAGAAAGAAAAGAGAGACTGTCTAACTGCTGAACAGATGTCCTATTTTGTCAAAGATCTAAAAGATGAAATAGGTTTCCTGAAGGGATTAATAATAAACCAAAGTGAACTATCAGCTCTCATGAAACATGTTGGTACTTTCCAAGGATTTGAGTCTTATCATCGAACAGATGAAGAGACCATCAGTGGTAAGAGAAAACTAGATAATGTTAGTGATAATGATTCTGGTGTCAGCACTAAACGACAGAAATCAGGTACATGTAACAGTGTAAGTACCATTAAGCCTGCTGGGGTTTGCCTGCATGTCAACAGTGGTAAGATGTCTGTAGAGTTTTGTAGCACGTGCAGTAAGAGCTCAAGTTCGTTGGTTTCTGATGTCAAAGATGACTGAACAGGTTTGCAGGGCAATAATATGTATATGAAGGCTGGTTAGTCTGCAGTGGGTACAGCTAGCAAGGCCAATCAAAAGATCTCAGTGATTTCAACAAGACTGTTAAAACAGAGCGTGAGATAGTTAAGTATGTGACAGTAAGGGTCTACAATATTATCTTCCATGGAACAAACTTCCTTGGAATGTACACAGATGTGCTGGTAAAAATCATTTTAGTGTAAATAATGTATCTATTTAAATTAAGTTCAGTTTTCTTCCAGCTGTCTGTCATTTCAGGTCATCTGAGTAAAACCTGTCTGGATTTTGGTCATCAGACTTCCCCTAGGGTTAGTATTTTTCCAAGTACATTTGCATCCTTTTTGTCTTTTTTCCCCATTATTTCTGTGGAAGATCCTAACAAACTCTTCATGTTCTTTACTTAGTTGTGGATGCTTTTGACTCCTTGCACCTCCCGGAGTCAAGTATCAGCTCAAAACATGAGTTAATGTAAGTTGTATTCCCCTTGGGTCTGTAAGTATGTCATTAAGGGGAATCAGGTAAAGTCTGATCATCTTAAACTTGTGTTTATCATAAGGAAAAGTTCCAAATTTAACAATCATGTCAAATCTAATCCATTCAATAGTAGATGTTACACACAGATAAGCATTAACAACTATTGTTTTCAAACTTTAAGAATGAGAAAAGAATCATTTTTTTAGGTACTGGGCTAAGTTGTTCAAAGCCAAATTAGTCATTATCCTGGATTAAACCTTAAATGAAGACAGTTATATTTGCAGTCAAACATTGTTTTTGGGAAGC
>JAADYU020113552.1:0-19722 GCA_011763375.2 Heteractis magnifica | reverse complement strand
GCTGACCCGTAAATGGTTTCGCCCTGCCATACGACGCTTCAGCAATCGATGTCTGGATGTATGGTCCCAAATTAATTCCCAAAAAATGAAAGAAAATTCCAGAATCCACATTTCGGAAAGTGAGGAATTTCAGATGAATAACTCTTTATATTCAGTTGAGAAATCATGTCTTACACAAACTATAACAATATGCAAATTAACCAAAGGTACAGTTAGTTCCAAAGTCTTTAAATCGGAAATCTCTAGTATAGAAGCGTTCATCTACAGCTGTACCAGCTAGCATATTTCCAAGTCCGTGTGCAGTTTTTTAATTTTTAATTTTTATTTTTTATACCAGTGATTCGCCGATCGAAGAACAAAACTTATTAATTGGCTGGTATGCACTTTACAGCTACTCAAACCAGCTCAAGCTAGCGTACCCCATAGGCTCCGGCATTAATGATTTCATGGTTCAAAAATTGAGTTGATTATTTGCTCTGAGTTTTCATTATTAAAACCGAATTCTCTCCTCGAGTAACTGAGGGGATATTGCATGCTTGTGCACTCTACTATATCGGGTTATGTTCTACACGCGGAGGACAACATCGAGGTGTGCCCTACATGTGCACGGTACCCGTGCTAGATCGAGGTATGTCCTAGATATGTGCACGGTACCCGCACTAGATCGGGTTACGTCCTACGTGTGCACAGTAGCAGCGTACTAGATCAGGGTGTATCCTACTCGTGTTCACATTAACAGTGTACATGACTATACGTCCAATTGAAGGTTTCATAATTTTTCTGCAAAGGTCCAGATCAGGTCGTCTTTACGATCCCTCCAACAACGTATGCCTCGGATATGAAAAAACTCCTGACACGTGGCGACTGCTCAGATGTCACACTCGCATTCTCTGCTGGCGACTTGTCTTTCAAGGCCCACAAAGTCATCCTCTGTATGGGATCCACTTTACTTAAGAACCTTCTCGTACAAGAGCGCCGTTCAACAAAGGGCCTGGAAAATCACCAACGTGAAGCTCCTTTTTCACAGGAGAAAAATAAAATTGCTACAAACTTTCTTCGACTCGATTTAAAATCAGATCTTCAGGATGCCTTTGGTCACCTGCTGGACTTTTTATACGCGTTTGAATTCAATTCCAGCTCACAGAGCAAGGAATCAATTGTCGTGAAGGTTTCTGAAATAGCGCGATTTATCGAGATCCCAGAACTCGAGGAATGCTGCCAAAACATTTTGCGAAAAGAAGATTATCTTAATAAGAAAATTTACGAAAATGTTAAAGACAAAAAGAACACGATAGCAAAAGAGTTGTTCGTCAATAAACCTCTTCTTGCAGATGTAAGTTTTGTGGTTGAAGGAACGCGTGTTTTTGGTCACAAAGCTGTGCTGATGGCGAGATCGGACGTGCTGGCTGCCATGTTGGGTGGAGGATTCAAGGAAAGCAATACCACTGAGGTATGGTTTTTATCCTTACCAATCACAGCTAGGAGGTACTTTTGTCCTATTTCCTTGAGTATACACCATTTATAATAATCGTTGATGACGACAGATTTGAAATGGTTGATCTGAGACCGAAAGGAACTGTGGGATGTTGAAAGTCCATCTCATTAAATATTGCAAATACATAGTTGTAATTAAACTGGAATGATGCTGAATTGCTAATATGTCACTAGGAAATCGAAGGCTTGTTACCTCAATTAAACTGCAAATGCATAGTGTAATCATGAATGATGCTGAATTGCTAATGTGTAGGACGTCGCGATCGATAAGCTCACCTTATTAAATATTGCAAATGCATAACTGCAATAACTTTTGAATGGTGTTGAATAGGTGGTTTGCAATCACTCCCTAGAGAATAAAATAACAAAAGACACGGCCGCCATGTTGGTTGATATAACAAGAGAATTCATTAAAAATCTTTTGTAAAGTTCAACCAACATGGCTGCTGTGACGTCACATGAAAACCAGCAATACCCAGTATTCATGTTGATTGACACCCACAATTCCTACCTGTCTAGATTTCAGATCGACCATTTCAGATTTCCCGTTATTAACATTTATTGAAATAGGTGTATTTAAAAGAAAAGAACGAGTGAAGACCCGAAAGAGTTGGCTGGCTCAAAGGCATCTAGGATAGCACAGATAGCCTATGGGATCTTGGCACAGCAGATCATGCGTTCTGTCGTGTGATATTCTTAAATTACAAAGGCACCAGTTTAGCAGTCTAAACCCCATATTAAGCAACTGCGATCTAGATTTCTTACGGAGCTATGCCACATCTCTTTCAAGGTTGTTTATAATTAGCTCTTTTGACAATCGTGGATCGACACTCCCCTACACCTATCCCCACCCCATAGCCTTCACGCATAATCACATAAAATATATCTGATATCAGATATTTGATATATGTCGACAGGTTTATATACATGACGCATCATCAACTGCCTTCGCTGCAATGCTAGAATATCTCTACACAGACTCGTTTCCGACGTCTCCAGCAGATACCAGACAACTGCTTGTCTTGAGTGACAGGTTTTGTTTGCCTAGACTGCGTTCTCTTTGTGAGCTCTCTATCTCGCAAAAACTGACGACAGAAATCAAGAAGAGAGTGCATTTGAGCAACGAGACGTGTAGTGATGTCATCGAGACGCTGCTCATTGCGCAGGTATAGGATACATTGCATCCTGGTTATCGTACACAACAGGGCTTTACTAGTCAGGACACACTACGGAAAGGTCGCTCGGAGACACATTGTAGCAATTTCTATGAAGGCTGGGACACACGATGCGACCTTCCCTGCGACGTTGCGTGGCGTTGCCTCCGACGGGGAAACCGCAGCGTGTGTCCACCTGTGCAAATTGTTGCGCGCGACGTCGCAAAAGCAGAACTCGTTTCTACTTCTGCGACGTTGCCGGCACTTCGCGCATTTGTTGGGGTGGACACACGGTGCGATTCCCCCCCCGTTGCAATCACCGTCGCATGGAACGTCGCATCGTGTGTCCGAGCCTTAACAATCCCTGTGACATAAAAGATCCTTGATTCTTGCATGTCCCTGCAGTAGAACTGTCCCTGACGACCTGTAGCACGAATTCAATCTGCTTTGTCAAGCATTTACAGTAACTCGAGAAGTCCGCACGTCTAGTTTCAGGGAGCTCATGAAAACATGCTTCTCGATGGCTGTTTAAATCAATTTTTTCTCGTTAACTTAGTATTCGCTATGCGCACGTCTAACTTTCGAACCACATCCCACATGGACTAAGGCAATCAGAGGAGTTTATTCACAGAAGCATTCACGTTACCCACTGATCATAGCAAGAGGTTAATCTCATTTATCGCTTATTTTCGTGTTTTTTATTAACAGGCTCACAACGCCACTCAGCTTTACAAGTGGTGCGTGTTCATCATCAAGACCAATTTCCCAGACTTCGAGTCCCACGAAGATCTTGGTCTGCTCAAGCCCAAGGATAAAGAGGACTTGGCCGACCAGAGATGGCCACCGCAGTCATACCTTCAGCAACTTGAGGCATACAAGAAGAAGGTTAACAGAGAATGAGACTAAAAGTACGCAGTACATAATCTAACTTTTTATCGCTTTTGAGGCCGCCAAAAACGTCTGAGGCATTATACATAGGTACACGTTTTGATGAGCAAGTGTGGCTTGATTGGGTTAGTGAACGGTCTATTTTACAAGAGGTCTGCATTTTGATCCTCATTGGGCCAACACATTTGTTTTAAGGAGCAAGTGAGGCTAGGATGGTTAGCGTGCTGCCTGCTAAGCAAGAAGTCCACAGTTTAATCCTCAGTGGCCTCAAACATTTATTTTAATTATAAAGAGCAAGTGAGGCTTGGTTGGATTTTTTGCTGCCTCAGTGCTATTAAAGCAAGCTCTTCGCAGCCGTTCTAAGTGTTGGTCAACTACTGACGGCTGCAAAGGATACCATATTAAAAGAGCTCCAAAGCTTGATCCAGTATTGATCCTCAGTGACCTCACGCATGCTACACAACATTAAGAACATATCTTAGTTCATTAGCCTTAAACAAATTTGCCGTTTTTCAAAATATGATATTTCAAAATTAGAATCGAACCATCGCTTTTTATTTTCCTGTGATTAGTCAATACAACATTAAAGCAATAAACGAAAAACTATAGTATTCATAGTAGCGATTCTTAGATTCCCCCATGTAGTCTTTCGTTTGTTGACGGAGAAACACCAAACAAGGAACGCGGCTGAAAGTTACGACCATGTTTACTTATAGTTTTACCGGTAAACAAAGAAATAATGCCCGAGGTCTGGAATATCAACCACGTCTAGAATAAAATGGAAATAAACTTTATGTCGAAGTCGCTGAGAGTATTCTAAGACTTCCGCCAAGCCAGACCTTCATGACTAATATCCAGTTCAGACGTCGAACTTTTGTCGCGCCGAATCTAATTGCCTTTGAGGTCGACTGCAATTCCATTACTCAAACGCCGCACTTAATTCTTCCGCTCGCAATAATGCTCAACGCGAGCACGCTTTAACAAAAGCTAACGATTTTACTCATGTTGGCAACTGATATGAACTAGTATTTCGTTGCCTAAAAATACGAGTAACATATGCGCCCCGCCATCTTGCCTTCGAGACGACGCAACTGCGCACTGTTTTTTATCCATAGCCGCTGTATTATTGAGCCTTTACACTTTATTGCATTACATTTGAACGAACTTAGTCGTTTCATGCTACTGGCGTAGTCGAATTTAATTTTCTGTCGCATTTATCAAATCTGTCGAATTCAGTTGGTTCAGAAGTCGCACTCGTCATGTACGAAATGCAATCATCAGATACACGCTTACGGCATAAACATGAAAACGAGGTCTAAGAGCCATGACTTCGTGTCACGTAAATTGAAAGACTGCGGTTATGGCGGACAGTGAAGTCAAAGTTTTCTCTAGCTAGATATCCCTAGATCAAAACTTTCAGATTTTCAGCGAACAGTCCATGGAAACCTTGATGATACTGCAGCAGGCTTTATAATGTCGTATTAAGCCAGTAAAGCTGCGTTTATAATCTTAATCTGAAGCAAAGTGCACGGAAAGACAAGTATTATTCCTGTTACAGTTCAGCCGTGCAACATTTGGGATATGAGAAGACATTGCTAGTCAACTTCACCTCCATTTTTGATTCTGATAGCCCCTAGGCCTCATTTTCATGTTTATGTCGTATAGGTAAAAGTTCGACGTCTGAACTGGGACTAAAGTTTAATAACATAGTATCAGATAATTAATTAATACACTCCTTAAAATCAAGTACAAGGAACGTATTCAACCAAGTATCATTTATTCAAAAAATTTACTAATAAAATGAGGCGAATTAATAACTATTCTACCATAAATAACAAATCAAATAAGCGAATACGAGCTAAAAATAAAATTTTACTTTTCTAAAGATAAAAAATATTAAATCACTGTAATATTGTTTATATTATAATCAAGGGTATAAATTACTCTCTCTTTAAAGAGTACTTCTATTGCAAGTTTTTCTTAATTAAAACAATGAGAGAAGAATATCCGCACAGACAGAAGACATCTAGTTTTGAAGAAAAAAAATAAGGATTATTCTGCCCGCAGTTATGGGGACAAAATTTCGTGTAAATGTGAGGATTTTTCCCGCAATTTTGCACATACATGAAAGACTGATATTCTGTTCGCATTAAGCCCGTTTACAAGGGCGATAAGTTTTTTTTCTGCGATGCAAAAGCGCGTGTGTAAAATATCCGCGATTGTCGATTGTAACCCCATTTACAGGGCGAGCCTAACTGGCAAAGCAAGGATGACTTTCGAAAAGGATGATTTTATATTTCAGCAAGGCAAGGATCAATTTTGAGTGTAAACAGTAGTGTTTTGCCTTGCCTTGCGTTTCCAAGAAAAGCGACTAGACAAGTACGTGTAAACTGTCCTTGTGTTGCCGAAAATAGGATCATCCTTGCCGAAAGTTCTCCTTGCCTTGCCGTTCATTTCCCAGTGTAAATGGGGTTTGTAATGCGATTTTCTAAATTCACGTCACCGATGAATCGCCGTTGTTTCGGAAATGTTTGAACTTATAGCGATTTTGCGGCGATTCGCATTCAAATCGGTACTCATGTTTACACGCGCGATTTTTGATTGCAGCTGAATCGCAGCAAGAATTGAAGAAAAAATCGCCCGTGTAAAGGGGCCTTTAGATGTCCAGTGGGTTCTCATGGCAGCCATTTTGTGGGGGAAACAAAACTGGAAATTTGATTGTTTCTGACCCACAAGATCTAATATGGCGGCTGTGAGAACCCTATAAACCAAATGCATTTATTCTCTTATCAAATTCGAGGAAGATTGCCATTCTAACTAGTACTGAACTTGCATAGAGCCTACCGCCAACTGAGACAGAGTTCAACCAATATAGACAGACAGAATTCTCTGAGGCAGAATTCAACTGAGACACACAAACAGAATTCTCTCAGGCAGAATTCAACTGAGACAGACAGACAGAATTCTCTCAGGCAGAATTCAACTGAGACAGACAGACAGAATTCTCTCAGGCAGAATTCAACTGAGACAGACAGACAGAATTCTCTCAGGCAGAATTCAACTAAGATAGACAGAGAGAATTCTCTCAGGCAGAATTCGACTGAGACAGACAGACAGAATTTTCTGTGAATTCTCTGCCTAATAAAACCTAAGTAGTTAGGAAACTCCACCCTTGCTAACAAATCAATAGACCTTTCCCGAATTCGTTTGGATCATCACGAAACAATGGTTTCAAGTCGAGGTTGGCCTTGACAAATAAAAGAATCAAGTTTAGTCTCGACTTGGAACCACTGTTTCGTGATCATCCAAGCAAATTCGGGAAAGGTCTATTGAGAGAGTCGCACATCTATGTTATAAAGCTCTCAACTAACCACATGAAGACAACAGGTATAGCAGTATGAAGCAGCCAACTATACCCCAAGCTATGGCCCAGTGAACATACCCTAGTGAGAGTCGCAGTATAACCCAATAATTCTAATGAGTACTTCATAATTGTACTGAAGATTGTAAGATAATAAGACAACGCGCACAACACACCTAATTCCGAAGATTACCGTGCGGTGTGTGTCAGGATAATTGTTGTGTGAAGTTGGCGGGGAAGACACCTTTGAGTCCAGACGATTCCAAAACACCCATCAGCCATCCTTCGTCCTGTTACAAAAAGAGAGTCATTATTAAGATAACGTCTTGTGGCTTGGTAATGAGGGGGTAGGGGTGTTGGAAAAATATTAATGGTCTGGTTTATGGTTAGATACATGGTCAAGAGCACCTTTGACTCGTAAGGAGTGAAAAGGGACGGAGACTAGACAAGAAAGAGGAACAGGAAGAGAGAGAAGAGGTCCAGGAAAGTACTTGAGAAGGACAGGAATAGTAATATATCCTCACTGAATAATCATTAGCACGTCGCGGAGATTAAGTTATGGGGCGAGATCCGCGACTGCTGTGATATGAGGTAAACAGCGAGGAAGAAGAACATGACCACCACCGCCACCAGCCCTAGGGTGGGTGGGTGGGGCAAAATTCCGGTTCTGAAGCTCCGAACGACAAAGTGCGACAAGGGATGTGTGGAGAGTTAATTTATACTGCTCCAAGCTAATTAATTATTCAGTGAGAATACTGTGCTTTAATAATAATGGGGTATTTATACAGCGCATTTCACATGGTAAATAATGGAAATGTTTATCATTTATTACGCGAAAATTCTATATGAATATAATCAAATGCGCCATTAACTTGATCATCCGAGCCAAGTGAAGGTCTAACCATTTGCAGATATAACTACAAAGGCAGCACCTTCTCCTCAGTTATTTTAAGACCCTGAGTGTTGGTCTGGCCGGGGCTTGAACCCACTACCTCCCGCACAAGAGACCGATGCTCCCTTCCAACTGAACCTTCAAGCTAATCGGGTGGCGGTAACAATGCTCAATGCACTTTACAATCATTCATTTGTCAGTGGAGGACTTTACAGGCTGCATAATTAAGATGCCATTGGCAGCCACGTAACTTACAATCACGAGTGGATAATTAGTATATTAGTATGTTATGCCTCCAATTGGGGTAGACTGTTGAACTGGGAGACAATCCCTAACCTGTTCTTCGGGGTCATCGAATTCTACAACATAGATGACCTCGCCTTTCTCGAAAGACAACTCGTCATCATCTTCTGCAACGTATTTGTGGGTAGCACGAACCTAGAGTAAAAAAAGGTAGAGTAATAATAAATAAAGAAAATGCAAATACAAACTGGTTGGAGATTCCAAGGATTTCATAACAATCCAGTTCTAAATGATCTTCGCACCCTGATTTCCACTGCGCACGCACGAATAGTCACAACTTCAACAAACCTACGATCTAACTTTTGTTTGTTCTTTTTTTACCCAAATCCTCAAAACTATTTTGGAATCACGCGGCGAAGCCCAGAAGATACGATTACGCTAAGCTTATGGAAATTTTTAGAGGCCATACCACGCTACAACACCGTAATATTTTTTACAACAAAAAGCAAAGCAAAGCAAACTGGTTAACGCTGCGAGAATGAGAACTACTGAATGAACCGCGCGTCGTTAGGGAAGGGCCAAGTAATCTACTGTGGTATGGACTCTAATTTTCCACGAGCAACAAACCAATCAGAGCGCGCAAATCTTAAAAGTTGTGGTAAACACTGATCATTACCATGTACATATGTATGTAGAGCAGATTTCGTATGACTGTGAAAAGCTCGCGGCACGGTCAGTGCCGTAAGCATGCCTTGCAGCGACCGTGATGTTTTCTAGAATTTTGCCGTGCCTTGCCGTGCCTTGACCGTGTCATGACCGTGTTCGTGACGTGAGCTTTTCACAGTCATAAGAAATCTGCTCTATGTCTTACCCGATACAGACAAGGGATGTCAAGTGCAGGTGGTGGTTCCTCAGGTGCTTGGGGTGAGGTTGATTCCTTTAGGATAAAAATGTGATGGGATGAAATAATGAGAATAGACGAAACGATGGGATGGAACGAAAAGATGGAATGGGTTGAAAAATTGGAATCATTTCATAGACTATCAATACTATTTATTATTAATTTTGTTATTATAATTCACGGTTCGTACGGGTTTTGGAAAGTCTTGGAAAGTTTTGGAAATTGATAATGCATTTTTCCAGGACCTTGAAAGTTTTGGAAAATTGATTTTTGGTCCACTAGACCATGGAAAAGTTATGGATTTTTTGTAGCTTGTCCAGCTTAAATCTTGCAAAGAATTGTTTTCGTTGTAAAGTGCCGAAGATTTTTCTGTCAGAACTGTACGTGAGGTGTACGTGTGTCGTTGCCTGCTGCAGTACACTATGAAATGTGTACTGCAGTATTGTTTTGCATTGGTAAATGTATGTTGAATGTTTCAGATCCATGAATTTGGCTTTATTTTGTGCTTTTTGTAGTTTTGGAAATTTGAGTCAAAGGTCTTTGGAAAGTTTTGGAAAAGTTTTGAAAATTCTCACAGGGAATCTTGTTCGAACCCTGATAATTATTTATTTGTGAGTTCCAAGAAAAAAAAAAATACAAAAACAGATTCACCAGCCATCCCAGAGTACCATGTTTAGTTTAAGAACATCCCCTGCCTTCAATGTATGGTTGAATCTTTCACTGTCACAATGACCAAGAAATTCACACCGTCTTTTCTTTTAGACCTTCCTGTTTTCATTGACAACTGTTTTTTTATAATTACACAACGCAGACAAAGAGCAATGATCCCAGACATCTGATATTTTGGTTTCCACTATAAATTAGGAATTATTTTTGATTGACAGAGGCCAAAATCCCAGTTGTTCAGAAGGGTTTAGTTTGCATAATAATTATAAAAAAAGGGTATGAACCACCAATCCTTAAAGTTATAATTCTATTAAAGTTCTTACTGGGGTGGCTGTAGATAGTACAGGTCTTGGAGCAGGTGTTGGTGGCACAACAGCTTCAGTTTTTCCTTCTTCCTGGCCATATGGTTCTGGTACAGTGGGTGAAGCCGGGGCTTCCTGGTCATTTTCTTCCTGGTCTTTATTTGGATTATCAGCATCCAAATGGTGGAATGGATTAGTTGCTGCACATTTTTAAATAAAAAAAAAAGGAAAGAAAGAAAGAAAAAGTGAGATTTGCAGTTGCCCTCCCCTCCCTCCTGACCACATACACTCTTCACAAACTGTTAGATTTTTCATGGTCCCATTAAAAGCCCACATAGTCCTCATCAATAAGTAATGAAAGGTCTCTCATTGACACATACTTACTTTCATCCTCCTCTACAATTGTCTTGCTTTGGACATCAGCTGAATCAAACAAAACAAACAATTCATACAATGTAACATGTATGTAAAATGTATGGTATATACAATGAATCAATCAACTAGCACATCAAATGATTGTCTCATGGAATGGAAGCTGTGTACAGAACATGCACTTGACAGCATTTAAGGGCTACATGTATAGCAGCATTTGAATCTTAAAACTGTGTCACGCTACTATTAACATAATGAATGGTTGTTTAATTTCATGCAATTTGCAATGCAATAGCCATACCATTGGCAGGATCTTTGTAATTTATGAAGTTCTAGAAATTTGAAGTCAAGCTGCAGGGAGGTACGGTGTATAAAAAGTAACCTACACACTAGTCAATTGAAACCCCCCACCACCCCATCTCCCGACCCCCACGACAGGGCAGGGAATTTAACATTCAAATAGTATTAAATGTAGCACTTTTCCCTGGTCCCTGGAGATAGATTTGCTGGTAAAATGGTCAAAGTTGTTGCTTTTAAAATTGTTAAAACTAATGAAGTACACATCAAATTCCCCATATCTCCATGCAAGTATGCTGTTCAAATGCATGGTCTCACTGTGTTAATTCCCCACCCTGTCCCAGGGGTCAGGGGTCAGGGGTCAGGGGTTTCAATTGACTAGTGCATAATTTTTGTGATGCTCTATGTATGACCACTATATAAATTTCCACAGACCAGTAACACTATCCTGCTATTCTTAAATCAGTCTTTGCTACTGCTGATCCTGAAATTACCTTCAGATTCTTCAGATTTCATCTGGTTTTCATTACGTGTGACAGCAGTTCCTTGTTGAGGTTCTGGCTGAACTGACCCTGAATTGGAGAGCTGTTCAGCTTCATCACTGTCTGATATTGGGTTAGTGCTACAGTGATAAATATACATGTACATGTAAAATTATACCAGTAAGAAATAAAACCAACAGAGAGCTGTTAGACTAGCTAGCACTGATAATCTTGTGGTCTTCCTAATTGTTTAATACCTCTGGGATGAACCATGGTGAAGGGTGAAGAATATTTTGTGGATATGTTTAGAGCAGGTTGGATTTATTTTAAGACCTTGAGTGATGGCTTGATTGAACTCAAGACCTCCCACACAACAGACCAATGTCAAGCCAATTGCATCAAATGGTGAAACATCATTTAAACTCTCTCAAAGTGAACTAACCTTGATAGTTGAAAGGGTCTTCTAGTTGTGTGTGTTCCAGATGATGCCTCCACAACTAGACCATCAAGAAGGTCATTCATCTGTGTTTTAATCTGATCACAAGATAGAGAAATATTAACAAATTATAATCATCAATACTAATATACTGTAGATTCCATTTGAAGGCATATACATTTGTTAGGTTATTTTTTCTCTGATAAAAAGACATCATCTTGAGAAATAAGAACACAGTAGACAGTTGACTCTATTGACCACCTTGCATCCAGGAGTAAGTCAGTTACTTAGTTACTACCATTTGCATCCAAGCTTGAAGCGTGAACCATTTTTCAGGTTTGTTCACGTTAAAAGGCAACACTTTGGCGGCCAAACTCTTGCATTGACCAATGGAATGTCTGCATTTGAGGTGGCACACTAACATGTTTAGAACATGAGACAAGCACGGTTGGTTCACATGAAGTGCTAGTTTTCGAGTGAAACTGAGATTTCTTTAAAAATTTTTCCTAATTTTCCAAGACTTGAGTGTAGTATTTCCTCATTATCAAAAGGTACAAGTTCAGGAATGGCTTGGAGATAACTCGGGGCTTTTTTTTTTACATGGTTAGTGTCCTGCTGCAAATGCATACATTTTGCTACTCAAAGTGACAGTTCCACTGCCAAAGTGTCATGTTTTAAATGTGAACAAACCCGAAAAACAGTTCACCGTTCAAGCTTGGATGCAAATGGTAGTAATATATAAATTTTATATGTACATGTACCTTAGCTGCTTCTCTGTGATAAACTGCCTCAGCATTAAAAATACTTTGGAAAGATGACACATAAAATGCAATCCGGCTGTGAATAAAAAGTACAAAAATATCAATTCTTTTGCTTTTAGTTGTTCACCTACACATACAGAAACCTGGTTTTGGAACCACCAGTTATATTTTTACTAATTTATGGATGGCTGCATGTGCATGTAATGCTTAATCACCCCCACCAAAACTTTCATACCCCTCCTGTCATCTCCTCATGCATGCATCCAAATAATGACCACAGTTCTCTTATTCCCTTATTGGTGTACAAGCTAAGACAGTACTACAAATGAAAGATCAAGACATCAATTTTATCATGAATGGAAGGTCATATAAGTATGTGCAATATATACATGTATACCTGTCATAAAGAGCTGGGAGTTCTTCATACAGTTCAGCATGCAGTTTTGTATAGACTGACTTGGCTTCACTGAATTCTTCTTGAGACTGTGTCAAGGAAAAGTTGCTAGTTACATGATAAGTATAATACTAAACAGGTTTACTTTATGCATACATGTAGCATCTTGTTGGATTCAATGATCTTTGCAAACAAAGTCCACAATGTCAACACAAAGTGTCAAACATAAGAGAGCAGTTTTCATATGAGTGACAGTAACTGACTTAAATCTACAGCACATATGCGGTACAGTGTGCTGTAACACTTAAATGGCTTCCCATTTCTTTTGTGTGAATTGATCATCCAATCACAACACATACCACAGTTACCATTATGGTAAGGTATGGTACAGCAACAGTACAGCTACAAATTCAACATATCATTTCCAACTCAAATGAAATCCACTCTATTATGTACATGTAAGATTGAATTTTAGAAATACTAAGATCAAAACAACTGAAAATACTTCATACTAACTTGTGTTAGTTTCTTTTGGTCTGCATTTTTCCCTTTGGCATTGAGTGCCTGTCAGAAAAGAAAAAACAAGAAAATATTGAGTTAGCCTTTACTGACTCAAGCAAGGGAACAGGTAAGAGTTTCTTATTAATGTAATTAAGAAAAGAACCCCATGACAAGAGCTTATACTCAGTAACTTGAAAGCACAATTTTTAAATGAGCACAGCACAACTTTTTTTAAAAGCTTTGCAATTATTATGACCACTGAGATACTGTATGGCAGTGTACTGTATGAAAGAACCAGATTCTTCAAGGGATGGAATATTGTTGACAATGAAGGGGTTTGTTCCATATTCTAGTCCAAAGTATTGGTGGGGGCAGCTGTATTCATGATCACCTATATCCCTCCACATCTCCCACTGCAAGTACAGCAATAGACTGATCCCGCCAACACTACATGTAGCTCCACCAATGAGAGCTTTAAGTTTTCCCCAAAGGAATATGGTCAGGGTCAGACAAACAAAACTACATGTACAAACCTCTCAATTTCAGGGACATTTAAACATTTATTGGCTATTTGTGTCAATGTTTTCCCAGGTTACACATCACAAAACTAAACTGTATAAGATTTTTAGTAATCAACATTTGTTTCATAGTGCAATTTCGATAAAACGTTTTGGCTTGTCCGATGTAGCAACAGTATCTATGGATCGGGGAATAGGTCTATTTAATGATGTATTATATTTCCTTAGAGGTAGATATGAAGCATACCTCAAAGTTATGTCTTAGTCGATCATAATCAACCAGCTTCCTAGCATGCTTGTTAATTCTTGCCTATATAAACATGGATTAAAAATTATGTTAGTATTGTGCAGTTAAATTAAGTATGTGAATTACTTACACGTACTTAACAGACCCTAAAGGCCCTTTGCTTGAAATGGGAAATCACACCATGTGTCCACTCATGCAACTGTTGCGTGTGATGTCACAGAAGTAGAAACAAGTTCTACTTTTACAGGACACGTGATTTCCTGGTGCAAGCAACATCCCAAACAACATTGCAGGGAACCTCTCACTGTGTGTCCGAGCCTTTACACATTAGTCACAGACTTCACATTAATGATGTGATAAACAGGGCCTGCAGAGCAAATTCTTGATTTGGGGACCCGGGGAAGGGAGGCAATATGTTGTAAGAAAAGAAAAAAAAGACCTTTACTAAAAATCATTTTGTGTGTAAGACCTGAAATTTCATTTTCGACTGTCATTTCACTCAATTGCACCATCCAGTAGTCAAAGTAAATCAATTTAAAATTTCAGCAAAATTATTTGGGGGCTATTAAGAATCATTTGTTTTCACTCACACAACTACACTTGAGACATATTTACATAAAATTAGCATAATTTCTATGCAGTCTATATTTTGTTTTAAATTACCTTGATGTCTGGAAACTGACTTTGATATGCTGTTAAAGGACCCAGTACTTCATCCTGGAGCTTCTCTTGCAGATCTGTCCAATGCATGTGCAATGTCTGCATGCACACATAACATAATGAAATTCAAATCAGGTATTATTGAGTCAACTGACTGATTAGTCATGATGCATGAGATGACTATTTTTAAATTTTCATATAGATATCAATGAAACATTGGGATTTCTCCTGCTCCTAAAACTTTGTACATCATTTTTATCCTTCACATGTGAGGATAGCATGTTGCCATGACTACCCTTATATCAACCAATTACAAATGGCCTTAAAATTCTTCCTTGATCCTGGTTATTTTATATATTAATTCATAAAATAAATAGAAAATTACATGGCTGCTTGGAGATATGAATTTCATCTTCTCCTGTTGAGCATTTCTCAAAACTTGTTGATATCATCAACACTTGAAGATAAAATTCATAACTCTGCACGCCCATGTAATATCCTCTAATTTAATGAAGATATATGTTACATTCTACTTACATCGAGTAATTGAAATACGACATCCCTACTGGCCCAGTCAGGCTCATAAACCTCTTTTATGGCTTCCCCAAACTCTAAACTTGCTGTTATCATAGCTGTCAGAATTATGCAATGAATGGGTAAATGATCAATGGATTACAGACTTAGAAGCACATGAGGAATGTACAGGAAATACTCGATCCCCACTCCTATACAGTCACACACTCAGTATATCATAGGACTAATATTGGATCCCTCATGTTCAACTAATTGCCAATCAATATATTTTATTAGTCATTCAAAATATATACTCGTTTCTGATTGGCTGAGAACCCCTGATCAATTCTCCATGACCAGACGTCATCGTCCTACAATTTTTTTGGCTGTACTCTGATGTCACAGCATGTCTTGTAAACACCATCTTAAGTAATAATTCAATAAAGAAAAATCAGTTTAATCATGTTTTTATTTATAAGTCAGTTTGATCATGTTTTTATTTATATTTTTCTTATTTCTTATTTATGTATATGTTATATATTTTGAATGAATAATAAAACAATTATTGGATTTGGTTATTATGTGATATGGAGAATTATGCAGACCTTGGAAGCTGTTATCCGCCTCAGCCTATGGCTTGAGCGGATAACAGCCACCTCGGTCTGCATAATTCTCCATATCATACTCAGCCTCATCCAATAATTGCTTATTGTATTTATGTATACCTTTGATGCATGCATTATAATTTTTGAAGTCTTTTTGAAGTCTCTGAGCTGCTGCCTAAAATAATAAATTAAACAAAATATACAGTAACACAAAAATTCCTTTGAACATAAAAAATAACAACAAAAATAAGGCATTGGTTCATTAAAACCACACTGTAATATTTTATCAATTATACATTAATTGAAGATGATAATAGATTGATAGGTTAAATACTTGTGGTTTTTTAAAGATCTGATAAGTATTTCTTTCTCAATGAGTTACTGTAAATATGAAGTTACCTCCCACCTCATACAGTCAGATCTTTAATCATATACTGTTGCAAGGCAGCTATAATTACAAATTGGTAGATAAAATATATACAAATTGAAAGTCGGAAGAAATTTGAGGAAAATCAGATTACTGAAATTGAAACTTTCCTGTGTGAGGCTTGAAGCGTGTGTCTTTTCTTCGACGCAAATGGATTAAATCATTAATCCAGATGTGTTTTTTTTTTTTTTTTTCTCGATAAAAACTACACAAGACAGGTAAGGTCGCTACTTAGATAACACAATAAGATAAGCAAAACAAATTTAAGATAAGAAAAATAAACTTTGTGTACAGTACGAGTGACACTGACAAACCTGTTGTTTATTGAAGTTCGCTACAAATTCATCAAAGGTCACATCCTTCGTTTCGTTTGCTTTCCCTAACTTTTGCTTTACCTACGGAATAATTTGGGTAATGAAAAGATAAGAAAGTAAAAGCGAAACAAGGAGGCAGAGAGATCAGAGCAAAGAACAAATCATTATACACCCTGTTACGTACGGTCACACGAACAATTTCACTCGGAAAACTGCCAATGAAAAAAGTCATAAAATCGCTGCTATAAAACTAAAACTAGAGCAGTTCTCAACTCGAATAACACGAGAGAGGTTTATTCATACCTTTTCTCCAGCACGTTTGGCTCGTTTCGACGTAATACTAGCTGTTCTAGCTAGGAATCCTTTCTCAGAACTCTTCTCTCCTCTGTCTGCCATTTTGTCAAAATCCCTTCTTGCTGAAGGTTTACCGCTGGCGTACAGCCCAATATTACCCTCCAGGAGAGGGACAAAAGACACTTTTGCTCTAAGCAAAATTGTATTCTTTTATTCCTTAAGAATCAACAAAAGAAGCATCTAGGTATTTAACACAAATAATTATTCATACAAAGTTGTTTAAATAGATATTTAAACGATAGAAAGAGAGGATTTGTTATGGGTTTGTTTATTTTCTGCTACTACCCCTCCCCTATAACTTTTGTACTATTTAATACTGATGGGCTTTACACATGCGCAGTCAGTGCATCCAAGATGGCTGACCAGGGTGAAGGCGAAGGCGGAGATGGACTGCGCTATTTTCCGGAAGGCAGTCTACTCAACACGATGATCATCTCCATAACCGACTCCGAGAAGAGAACCAGCGACTATATAAAAGATCCCTACACCGTGTATTTGATCGAAACCAAGTAAGTGAGACTTGCAGAAAACTTTGAAAGATTAATAAACTTTCGTGCTCTTCGTTAAGAAATGGAGTTCAACCAAAACACTTCATTTTCTGGTCTTTCACGCTTGGTGAAAAGGTCGACAGGCAGATATGAATGCTCATTTTACTCTAGTGCTGCTTCGAGTTGTGTTAGAAATGGGTTCAAAATATTCACTACGTTGGAGAAAAAGAATCGGTTTTGAAACCTAATCTTAAAGCGAGTTTGTTTTTAAAGAAAATACGCATTTTTGTAGCTTTAGTTTACCATTGTCTATAAGATTAATTATATGCTATCATATTCCAACATCGTTTTTATCTTTGCCTAATAATTTTTGTATTTTTTTCTTTTATAAACAAAACAGAAAACTGATTGCGCTTCATTAACTTTGAAAAAAGTTTCAAAGAAGCAGCTAGAACAAAGTACCTGAAATACAAATTAAATAATGCAAAAATCAAATCACTTGTTAAAAATGATAGTTTGGATCATCACAGTAAGCCAGTCAAATATGAAGGCCTGTTCAAACACAAGGCATTTAATCCAACATTTAATCCAATGCATGTTGGGAGTTTTTGAACCCCTCCAGCTGGGTGTTGAGACAACAATGGATCTTAAAAGGACTCGGTCCTTTTAAGATCTGTTTGAACGTAATCCCTAACACCAACCATTGACTGCTGGCAACATAGAGGTTTCACAATAGAGACTGCCCTCTTGTTAGTATAAGGCTAGAATGTGCAGACAGACTTGGAGGAGTAAACAGTGAACTTTGGGGGCAAAGTTTGTGCAGCTTTGCAGAAAGATTTTCCATTAAAGTCTCAATTTGATTTTAAAAATATTGTTTACTAGTTTTTGCTTGTTAAAAAATTACTGATTGTTTGAGCCTTAATAGACCTACGTCTAGCCCTACTTACAAGAAGGCAGCCTGTCATGAACCTTTTATTGGATCCACAATATTGAGAGTTGTTTGGCACATCTTTTGAGCAGCTGATACTGATGGTGCACTATTATTGATTGATAAATCCCACTCTGGCACTCTAGTGAATGAGAGGGGTTTTGGGGAGAGCCAAGTAGAATAACTAGACTTGCTTCAAGTTGACCTCCCTTGGATTCATAGGAGCAAAGAAGTAGAAAAAAGCAAGTAGCAAAATGATGTGCGAAGCCCATGTAAAAACTAAGTGAGCGAAGCAAGCAGCGAATGTGAGATTAGGTCTACAGTAGCATGGAAAATCGTAATCTTAATTTGGGCTGCCTGTGCTTAAGAGCATGTGAACTAATATGAAGGCAAAGGACTTTTTGAAAGACTATAGAATGATGTGTGGGATATAATCATTACCTGTAAATCAACTAACTTATTTTTTTATATAATATCAGATATATAGATGGAGGACCCCCTGCTGGTGAACCTGATATGTCAGGTTATCTGTGGCGACGCTACAGCGAGTTTGAACTATTACGAAACTACCTTGTTGCAATTTACCCAGAGGTATGTGTATTTCATCTGATGAAAAAAGTTTAACTCTAAACTAGGGCAGTTCTCACAGAAATAATATAATAAGAGAAAAATAACATTACAAAATAATGCACTTGGCAGGAAACAAACCCCACATCCTTAGTTCACTAGTCTAGTATGTTAAGCCTGGTTCACACTGGTGATGCAAGCACAAGTGCAAGCAACAAACGCAGACTCAGAAGCGTACTGCTCATTAGCGGTGCTTGTCTTTTCTCACACCTCAGTGATAAAAGCAAAAACTGAGTCTGCGTATATTGCTTGCACTTGTGCTTGCGTCGCTAGTGTGAACCAGGCTTTAACCACTACACCACAAGGACCAACCACGCTGGTAACCCTGCTGGACAATGTTGTGTATGTGACAAAAGACAACTGCAGGGATCCCAGGGCATTATTTTCTCTATGGGAATGTATACAAATTTTTGAAATGTAGCATAAAGTAACTTAGGGCACTTTTCATATGATATACATTGTATGGGATTCTCATGGTGTGGACATGCCAGGATGGTGACTGTGTGGTTCCACAGATGTTGTTAATACAATGCAGTGACAACTAGTGCCATTAATGCCAGGACTTTTCAAAGTCATACTATGCAGTCTAGAGTGGATGCCAGAATATTTCACAGTCATATATTTGCTTATGATCATTTATCTTGACAGATCATTGTGCCTCCTTTGCCTGAGAAAAGGGTAAGTTATTGATATTAGCTTTCAGTTATTCTAGCATGAAACATATAGAGGATATTACACGGCATGGCGAAGATATGAAGTTTATCTTCAAGTGGTGAAAACAATATTTCACGAGTGAGCGCAGCGAATGAGTGAAATATTTTTTTCAACACGAGAAGATAAACTTCATATCTTCAAGACACAGTGTAATTTTCTTTTTATTATATAGACACAGAAAAT
>JAADYU020113441.1:0-12189 GCA_011763375.2 Heteractis magnifica | reverse complement strand
GAACGAACGAACGAACGAACGAACGAACGAACGAACGAACGAACGAACGAACGAACGAACGAATGAAGGAACGAACGAACGAATGAATAAATCACGTTTATTAGATATTGTGGTTATCTAAGTTTAAATAAAAACACCTTTTCACATGAAATCCCGCGTTTGCAATTTCGTATAATATAGATGTCTAATATCGGAATTTTAAGAATTTTGACCGCGTAAAAGAAACATAATTACCTATTACTACCTTGTTATTCTTTAGTAAAAATTAATCAAGATTGATATTGAGAAACTTTTTAAATTTAAATGACTTTAAATTAGAGGTAGTAAAAAAAGAAAGGGGGATAGGAAGGAAGGAAGGAAAAAAGCCAAAAAAAGAAGGAGCTAATAAAGAGAAAAGAGGAACATAAGCCGTTTCATTAGACTAAAGAAATGGCACACAAGCTAACAAAAATTGATGTCCTGCCTTACAATAGATCAAGTCACAAAAATAAAATTTCTGATCACATGCAGTTGTCCCGTGCAGGACTGTGCACGTTCACTCAAAGCGCATTTAAAATCCACTTCACAAGCTTACGTAGGAATTACACAGCTCTCAAGATCTTAGAAGAAAGCGTTACCACTAGGAACATATGAGTCATTTAAGATTTAAGTGTGCACTTTAAAAATTGCTTTGTAACTCCAAGAGTTCATTCATCACCAGACGCAAGTTATGAAATCCCGCTTGATAACAGCTCATCCGTCTTTGTATCGGTCCTCAGTTTCTTTTTTTTTCTTTTTTTTTTTTTTTTGCTCTTATTTAACAAGTGTTTTAAACTTCGCTTCATTTATGTCGGTCTCAGTATTATGCGCATTAAAAAGAAAATTCTGACGTCATGCATGAATGTAGCAGTCAATTTGTTAAGTCCACTCAAGTCAAGTGCTATCTTGATTGTTTTATGCTTGTTTTAACTTGTCATTTTTGGGCAGTAGAGGTGAGGTGAGCTAGGCTCGCGTCGCAGTTACCTCGATAGGGCATTTTACACTAGGATATACAATTAAGTTTCGAAATCGTCTGTTTTTACAGTTGAGCCTGCAATAAGATATTCTTTTGTTTTAAACATCATGCAGGTGAGGCTATCGGGTCAAGGGGAGGTGAAAAGCAGTGCGGAACATATCACAGTGCTTCTTTCGTACTAAGCTAATCGGAGGCTCTTGAAAATTAGAAAAAGGAGGTTCGAAAAAGGGGCCCGCAAATCGACCCAATAATACCTGGGTCCTTGTTCAGATTAGTAGTTATATTTTCTTGTTGAGCAAATGCGGTCGGCAGATTTCTAAAAAAGCGGTCACTCTGCCCCTTCACTCATGGTTGACTATATTCTTGGGGATTACGGGCCCTATGTATCTGTTATCATGCAAACAATATGAAACAATAAGAGTAGGGGATTGTCTCTCGGTTCAGCAATCTGGTCTCGTATTCTAACGCAGTCTAAAATATTCAGAGTTGAATGTAGACTTATACGGTGAAATAAAAAATAATATTTAACAAAAGATTATTCATTAGGTTATTTTGTCTGTAACACCAACATAGCCACCATGACCTTTGTCTTTGGATCCTCTTGGGAATAGTTCCAAATCATTAATTGTTAAACATGACTGAGAAGATACGTAAAGCTAGATGGGTAAGCTTAAAACAAACAATCGTGTTCTCAAGGAAATAACATGTGGTCTGAAATGCGAAATTCAAAACCATTACGCCGAAGTGGCCACGGATTTGGCCTCGGAACAAAATCCCAAGACTGATTTGTCAGCGAACATTGTACAGTGTAAGAGTACCTTTGTGTGAAAGCAAAAATGATATGGATACTAGGGACCGTTCATTATTTATGCAAGGGGGGGGGGCTGGCAAGAATTGGGGGGGCATCAAAAATCCATGACGGGATCACAAAAAAACTACGCATAGAAGGAGGGAATGACTGTCTTTAGGGGGGGAGGGGTCATGATGTTTAGAGTTAGGGTTGGATAAATCTTGCAACACCCCCCCCTTCCCTGGCATAAATAACGAACGGTCTCTCAATTTTCATAAATCAAAGCTGTTCCTACCTATCCTCTAGTGATCGTTTGGTTCATTTTTGTCTGTGGATTCTTCTTTAACCAAATTCATCAAGTCTTTCCATCGACTATTTGAGAAGTCCATGCCATCCTCTTCAAACATGGGAACCCTGTGTTTCTTTTGAAAACTTCTTCCAAATCTGAAAAACTTCCTATGGATCGAGTGAACTTCGACGACTGTTGTAACGAGAAGTAGACACGTGACGAGCAGAACTGTGCAAGTTGAAGTCTTCATTATTTCTGGTAATGATCAACGAGAAAAGGATTCTATTATTATTATTATTATTCTTTCTTTCTTTCTTTCTTTCTTTTTGACAGCTATGGTGGTAATCCGGCTAAGAAAAACACCTTAAACAAAACTCTCATGGGCTGTTTACCCGAGGAAGATTTGGGAGGAAAAGCAAAAACTGAATATTAATGAAGAAGAACACTAAAAGAAAAGAAGAAGAAAACAATAAAAGAATTAAAAATTTGAGTAGGGGAGAAAATAATCACTAAATAAAGGGAAGTTGATATAAAATATAGCTTGTAAACACTCCAGTTTCGAGTTCTCTTTTGCTTAGCCTAAGCCTCGATTTGTGCGTAGAATATTTACAATCAACATCCAAATCCGAATCATTTGCGCTGTTCGTTTGTATGTGAATTCCATACCTTTCCACGGACTGTTAGTAAAACTATAGAATATATTACAAGTTATTGAGGCTAAGGCTGAGCAAAACTCGAAACTGGAGTATTGTGAAGAAAAATGAGTGGAGGGAGGGATGGATGGATGGATGGATGGATGGATGGATTAATTAATTAATTAATTAATTAATGGATGGATGGATGGATAAATTATTGGATAAATGGGGAAAGGAAAAAGAACGAATGAACGAATGAATGAAAGAAAATGAATGAATGAAAGAATGAAAGAAAATGAACGAATGAATGAAAGAAAATGAATGAATGAAGGTAGAAAACTCTCATCTACGTGACTTCTGCATCATTCGACAGAGGGACTTTCATATATTTTCTACTTAATTAAGAAAAAGCGAGAAAAGAACCCAAAAAAATCATTAAAATCATTAATCAAACAGGATGAGTGGTTTGTAAGGTGTTGTACCAGTGTGTGTGTATTTGTATGACTAGAATTAGAATAAAAACAATCTCGCCTTTAATAAAAAACACACCAGTGCTACTGAGAAAAAACTATAAACGTGACTAAAATAAATGACAGAGATTTTATTATTACAAATCAGTATAGACAAAGTATGGAATTTTTTTCCCAAATATTTTTCCCTATTTGCATGAAGGTTTCCTTAGTAACATTGAATCGACGCAAAACCGCTTAAATAGCACAGAATTTGTGAGGATACTATAGTGATAGATAGAGATAGACAGGATAGAGATAGAAGGAACCCTGCAGGCGATTCGATTAGCGGTATTTCCTTCTATAACTTCTTTAGTTTCTTCCTTTTCTCTCTTCTAGTTCTTATTCCTTTTCCCTTTCTTTAAATTATTCTATTCCTCCGTCTTTTTTTAAATTGTCTGTTGTTTGTTTGTTTGTTTGTCTGTTTGTTTGTTTGTTCTTCTCTCCTTTGTTCTTTTTTCTTCGTTTCTTTGCTTCTGTTATTGTTTTCTTTGAGTTTCTTTTAGTCTGTCTCTTTTTTCATTTTTCCTTGCTTACTTCTTTTTCTATTCCACGCATTTATCTTTATAGAAATCAATACATAATCTAATTAACACGCTAATTCGATATTAAGGACCAAGAGATCGAATACTAGACCTAGATACTCAGTGAACAGAGGGAGGAGAAGAAGCTAGATTTGTTAACATATATTACAAACGGCTTGATTGTTTTTCAACTTATTCCCTGTATTAAAGACAGTAATGAATAAAGATAGACAAAAGACTAATACTTTGAGGCTTTTGCGTGAAAATCAATACTGAACTAAACGATGAAGATTTTCTAAGACAAACACAGAAAATATAATTCTAACAAAATCAAAATTCACACCAGACGAGATTGAAAAATTCGGCATTACTAAGCAGTATAGTTACCAATGACCTGAGTTCACCATCCAAATGTAACACGTACCATCCATAAGAACGGAATTTGAGAAAAATATATATATTTAAGAAACGAAATTTCACGTACTCAAATGAGAGCTTTTTCCCTGTTTTATCGTGAATATATTCTTTATTCCTGCCTGTATTGCAAGCACGAAGGCAAAATAAGGGCAGGGTTTCACTGGAGTTGGACGCGGCTTTAATCCGATGATCCAGCGGCCAGGATAAAAACTAAATTTATCAGGGGGAAGACTAGATTACCGGCACTTAAAGTTTATTTCCCAAGCTTCTCATCGTAAGAAATGGGTTCAGAATTTCCCGACTTTTCAGTGATTCATACAGAAATTTTCAGTTATCGATTGCCGGGTAGAACGCTTTTCCAGCTGTTGTATGATCTGTCTCCATTGCCGGGCAGTTAGTCTGGCGCGTTCTAATGCCAAGAAAAGCTTAATTTTCGACGGTATAGACTATTGTAAAATAAAGACCCAAATAACTGTTTAATGAAACGGTTTGTATGCTTTTTGCTTTGGGTGGTCACATATAATTTGAGTTAGAACAACTTGGAATTCAATGAAACAAGAATGAAAGTAAGTAAAAAGTAAACGCGATGAAAATGGAAGGAAAAGTAGGACTGAAAATAGAATTCGAAGAAAGTCAGTTGTGGGATTAAATAATATGTCGGACGTAAATGAAATCTTGAGATAGAAATTACGCGGGATACAATCAAAAAGATAAAATATTTTTGCAGCACTCACCTCTTTATATTCGCGAAGATTTATCAAAGAATACGTAGGTCCAAATCCGCCGCCTTATGTTTTTCGTAGGTGACTCTTCTTTATCTTGAATCCAAACTCTATTGCAATGCTGAGAGATCCTCAGTTGCCTTTATACTTTGAAGCCTACGCTATGCCTTATTTAAAACACTTTCGAGCGCTTTGATTGGTCAGTTCGAAGCGCAAGATAATCGATTGGCGATTTTAGTAACAGCAATTTTATGACACACCTTGCGAGACATTGTCTATCATGATTGAGATTCCAAATCTGCAGTGTATAGGCGAGTGTTGAGAGAGCATTGTTCTATTTGGGTGTGTATCTTTTCTGTTGTGTATAACCCGTGGGCCGTTTATCAGAAAAGTACTTCCGAATTCATCACGAAGCTAAAAACAAGACTTTCGCAAGATCGTGTTGAGTAGCACCAGTACGGATGCTCCAAGCCGGAGTGAGAAAACGTTCTATTCCATTTTGAATTTCCTAACACTTTTTTCCGTAACTGTCGTTGTGTGTGGTGCTTGGTAAAGGTGCTGTTCGAAAGTAAAATGCAATCTCATTGGGAGATGCTTGAAATTTTTAGCATTAAGTTCTCGAACAGCAAGCTTTGATGCAACAACTTTTCGGCAACTGTCAGAGACACTTTTGAGTCAAAACTAATTGCACTTCTAACCTAGTGAATATTGAGAAAAGAACTTATTAAAAACTGAAAACTGTTACGTTGTTTTGTTCTTTATAACCCTTTTAGATGGTTTCTTTTTGTTTAAAGCGTAAGTTTCCCAAAACACATTAGTTTGTTGATGCAAAAGGCTACACACAGAGGCGAGTTTGTTGTGCCCTCCTACCGATGGTTTGTTTGTGCTATTCCACCAGAGACCATTTTCCATCCCTCAAAAGCGTTCTTAAAATGTTTTCATTCAAAAAGTCTGATCAGTTCTCCGTTGGATTAATGCTTTATTTTTCAACAAACAAGAGCGCTCTACCACACGCGGCATTTCCAAGACCTTATCTCCCTTTCCCGCGCTTTTGTGTACAACTGAAGCCGGTAGTAATCCAACCGCGTATGTATCCCTAGGATTATACCTTAACTTAAAACTCAATAAAGACGTCTCCTTAACTCCCCTTATTCCTTAATTTGTCCAAGCCTTTTTCCTAGGCTAGATGAAGTTTCATGCCATTATCTCCTAACAAGCTACACCAAGCAGAGAAGAAGTCCATTCAATGTAGCGCTTCTTAATTGACCGCCATATTTCAATCAGTTGGATTTTAATTCGTTATCGCTAGTTGCGCTTGATAGGTGTGCGATAACTAAGCTTCCAATAGACGGAATTTTTCGGAATTTTTTAAGTTAATAGTGTCTGCTTCTTTTTTTAAGAGTTACGATGTAATTACGTTATTTACCTACGATTTCCGTGATCAAGAAAGGAAGGGAAAAAAGAGAGAATAAAGAAAAGTGCTTAGAGAACTTTCAAAATGTGGTCCGCTTAACTTCAAAATTACAAAAATATCTAAAAAATTCATGGAATAAATTAATGTCGCATTTCCTGCAAATCATTACCAAAACTAAACAAATATAATATTGGAAACGTCAAGGCTTGAGCGTCATTTCAAACAGTTTTAAAAGAAATGAAAAAATAAGCAAGTTTTCCTTAGCATGTAATAATATTTTTTTACACTTTTTAACTTACGCCTTCTCCCCGTCTAAGTTTGTTTTTCCATAATACGTAACTCATGGTTTTAAAAACTTAATGAAATTTAGCTCGAGTTTTTGTGCTTTATTTTACACGCCAGCTGATTCTTACACTAAATTCCACTAACTACTTTTTAATAAACTTTTTCAGCTTGCTGTACAAAGAGGCGTCAGCTTGCGTGTCATTATTTTTCTGTAGATAAATTCCATCTTCAATTAATTTTATACTCATCTTATTGGGTGTAAAACAATTTGAAACCAACTTTATGTTTTCCATGATTTTCCACGCTTCTTGGAATTTAATTTTGCTGAAATTTTGTGACTTGAACAACAAAAACAGTTGCCAGATTTAAACTTCTACTGAAAAGCTTTATTTTAGTTGTGCATGTGCTCTTGATATTTGAAAATAAATATGTGTCTTTATTTTTAAAATGTGTGATACAAATATAATAAAAGTTAATAAATAAGGCGATTTTTAAAGAACATTTTTGAAGGGGTAGATTTATTTTTTTATCGGGTATAAAGAAAGGTGTCAGAAATGATTGACTACAATCGGATGCAATAATACAAAGGTCCAAAGTGTAAATTAAACCAGCGAGAGTTTGTCCACCTGTAGAGGGAGTTTTCGCTTTATCAACGCTATTTGACACTCCCCCACTACAACTTGGCTAGAACGTGATGTCAAGGTTTGAGAAGAAAATAAAGAAGAAAATTTTCTTTTGGATGGTTTTTCCAGTTTCTTCTTCTAATAGATTTATCAACAGAATCAAATTTACAAATAAACCTGAGCAAACACAAAAGAGTTTATAATTTGGCTGCGTAGTTTCCAAAAGAGGCTTTCATAAATTCAGTTCCTTTTGTTAAACAAACACCGTCCTACTGTTGGGCAAATATAATATAGTGTTTCATTCACTAATAAACAGAGACTTTTACTCATGAACAAAGCTCGATTAACTTGCGCTTCATCTCCTTTTCTTATCTGATAGTGAAAGTATCTGGACGGATTCATTTTTACTATAGTTGTAGAATGTTCTTATAACTTAAACATCGTAGACTTTTCTGCTCTTGGAAAAAAGTAGTTAAGCAAGAAACATTAACCTCGAGTTTGGTACGGATTTCGCGCACTTTTTCTCTTATTTTAATACTTTTAACTTAAATTTTTGGGTGAAGAGTTTTCAAGAATTGAAAGAGAATTTACTGTAAATTAAAACTACGAGAGCTGAATGAGATTTGTTATTTTACATGTAGAAATATCAGTCAAAATAATCGAAAATATAAGGAAATATCCTCTCGCTTTAGTAAGCGCGCGCCTCAAGAATTTTCCTGTTTATCCCTGCGCAACTTTATCGTTAACGATGAAATTTCGCTTCAAAGGATTTTGAAAGATTTTTGAGTATCATTTTGTCCTAAAACACGAACTACACCTCATTGTCGCAGCGTATTAATCAAATGTTCGCCGACCTATAAAATTATTTCCTAGGTTCGATAAAGTTTCATCCCATTATCTTGCACCAAATAAATCACACGAGTAAAACTTACGAAAGCATTAAAATCACAAGGCAGTGAGAAACTCTATTTAATGCAGCGCTTCTTAATTCACCGCCATCTTTATCAGTTGGATTTGTTATCGGTAGTTTGCTTGAACTGGTATGCGATGACTTCAACAGACGGAAATTTTGGAAATTTTTTACGTTTTTTAAGTTAAACTTTAGAAACACCGGCGTGTAGTTCACCTTTCCAAACAAATTCAGTTTTCATGGCAAATTTTGAAACCAATTTTGTTTAATTCCTTATCTCACACTAAGCCATCACGGCTTCCTCGTTCGGCGATTGTCTAATTCAAGCGGCCAGCTCTTCTGTCGACGTTCACGTTATCACCAAAAATACAAAGTGATATTCCCTTCCGAAATAATAAATCCCTTCCAGTTTATCAGTCCATTTTAGTTTGCTCATTCTCGTATTGTGGAATTTGATATATCTTTGTAGGTACGCTTTACAAAACTTTTGTTTGATGTATATAATCAAGATAAACTCACTGAGAAAGCCAAGAAAACCTTCAAAAATTAAAGAAGTTAATCGGCTGGTGAGGTTTATATTCACTACACACAGATGGTCGTGTATCCGAAATTTTATTGAAATTACTATCAGACGGCTATCCTTTGTTTGTATAAGGCAATCTTGATGTTGATTTGCTCTTATTTCTTTGCCAGATTTTAATTTACTGTGAAACCGGTCAATCACCTTTGATATTATTACTAATAAACACTAAAAATGCAAACAAAGTTTACTTGCCAAACATGCGAGTTCGGTTTGCCCGTTTCTTGTTCTGATTCGCATCGTGTTTGTCAGACCTGGCGCTAAATTGACTTGGAATACGCTAGTTTATACACTCTATATTAGCTATTTGCTGTTTGACCTACTGAGAAAAACAAAACATTTAACATTTGTTAACTACTAGTTTGGATTTTTTTCGGCCAGTAAACATTTGTTTAAGTTGGAGAAAAAGGACTACTGCTTGTAGATATCGATCAGCGAGGTGTACGTGTGACGGCGGCCATGTTGAGTGTTATTTCAAGTTTTTATCTTTTAACTTCTTCTCAACTTTTCAGCTCACGAAGAAGTAAAAAATGACTTATGTCAAGCCAGCGATTCAGCTCGAACCTGAGAGGAAATCTCGGCATAAAATGTAAAATGATATAAAATCTATCAATAATAATTTATATAATGAGATGCAGCATTTGATTGTTCCTGCTAGAGAGAAAATGAATAGGTAGTCGGCCGGTAAATTGCAAAATGGCGGAATCTTGGGAAGAAGAAGAAGGGGGAAAAAACGACTACCACCAACAAAAACGATTTTTACATTGCCGTCTACGGCCAAAATAACAAATATTGTCTTAATAATGTTATCTTTATCATTCAAAGATCATTGCTATTACAAAATCTACTGACCGTAGAATAAATAAGCTGAGCTCAAAGCCTTTTCTCGAAGTGGAATTGAACGTACCGAAGGGAAATATATTTCATTATAAAATATGATTAAAGTGAGAGCCTAAATTTTCAGTTTTCGTATAGAACAACATGCTGATACATACTTAAATCGACGCCGCAATACGTTTGAAATTTCCCTAAGATTCCGATGTCACACAGAGAAATAAGGCTTTTGCTAAGTATAATTTCTGTTCATTTAGTCGAGGGATTGAAGTATCTTTTTAACACACACTATGAAATTGATTGGGAAGCCGAGAGATGTCATAAAGAAGACTTCACCTAATTGATTTATCAGAAAAATATACACTGGGAAGATACCTGTTTAAATTAAAATAAGGTACCATCCTAGTGTAGTGGCAACAAGCCTTTCGTTAAATTTCTAACTGTCCCCCGAAAGACGAAATTGAGAATTATTTTTCTATTCTGTTCAGATAGCCCACTGAACTACATTCTAGAACGTAGAGAGGTTTTAGGGTTATACACAGGAAGCACGGCTGGATAACTACTGGTAAAAAGACACCGGGGAAAAATAACAACTTTTTGCCACGCTTTTAACACATTTTAATTAAATAATTTACTTTCAAAGAAAGATTGTCTTCGCTAGAAATGATAGGTGATTATTGGGAATAGGGAATCGAAACCAAAACTACGGGTCATGCATCTTATTCGTGAAAATAGGAATAACCAAAAGTAACGAACTGAAAGGAAAAAAAAGGGTTGAAGAAAAAAAATCAGTGCTGTAGATGTTGCTCAAAACACTTGAATCACAAACAACTCCAGGCAATGCCAAGACGCTTCAAAATTTAAATCCAAATAGAAGAATACTGAGACATGGTTAGTATAGTCAGCTGCATTACTATAGAGCGGTTTTTGTATGAAGAAAATACGGTACTGACTTACAGCACGTACGCGGTACAGTATGTATGTAACACTGAAATGGCTTCCCATAGTTTTCGTGTCAATCGTCCAATCACAAAGCATTGTTACGGTTATGATAACGGCTACACGTATTACCGTACGTCGTTTATTTACCACTCATACAAAAATACAAAATCTGTTCTATTTGCTACACCAAGTTATTATCAGTTTTATTTTACCTATTGGTAAACATCTACTTCTTTTTAGTGGACGGAACTAAAGGTGTGTACATGTCATGCGCAGCTTTCGCTAGTTTTCGCGCTGCAAACTGGAGCGGAACTCCGTCAACAAAACTTTAGTTAGCCTTGTCGTAAAATTTAAAAAAATTTAATTTGCTACAATAAACCTTAAAAACCCCTAAAGCTACCATTATGTAGGAATACCTTGAACAAGCGTAGTTTCATGGAGATTTTTGGTATATCAGTATAATCAGAAGATGAGTGACGACCTTTGCACTCTTCCAGCTTGCAGACAACAAATCACCCAGAAGTCCACACCGATCATTTCCAGCCAAAACATCCAGGTTAATTTTTCTTTGCGGTAAAAAAATGTGTATTTATAACAACTTCAAGTTAAAGTGGCCGTTTTTGTCTTATTTACGAGTAGGCGTGCTTGGCTCTATAATGGAAGAGAGCATCTTGAAACATCAACGACTTAATGTATTTTCCTGAGGACTTTATTGACGCCAGTAGACATTTAAACGCGACGAAAATTTTTCTTGCATGTCAGTTTTTTACGTTAGTATTCGAGGATTTTTAATTGAGTTAATAAAATCGGCAATAGTAGTTTTATTGAGAGGATTAAAGATTCTTAGCAAAGAATCTTAACATTTTAATTTCTTCCTTCGTTCTCTCCTTCCTTTTTTCTTTGTTTCTCCCTTTTTCCTCTTCCTTTCTTTCCTTCTTTCTTCCTTTCTTGCTCGTTTCTTTCCTTTAGTTTCTATCTTTCTTTCTTTCTCCCCTCTTCCTTCCTCAATTTCTTTCTTTTTCTTTCTTCTACTCTTCCTCTCTCTGATTTTCTTTCTCTCTTCCTTCCTTCCTTCCTTCCTTCCTTCTTTTCTTCTTTCCTTCCTTTCTTTTCTATTTTTTATCTTAATATTAACTATGATATTTCACAAATAGACGTACAGGACATATCGTTTTTTTTATTTTACGTACACGTCGTACTCGATGGTAACCTGAGCCAGAGTCAGAGGCAAACTTTTCACCTGCTGACGCCAGATAGAATTGGTTTTTGTGGAGGGCGGAAAGGAGAACCTGGATGAAAACTCTCACGCACCACAGGTGGTTTCTCACGCGATTTGAAGGATACTCTGCTTCGACTCGCGGATCCATAAAAAATTTGACGATTTGATGACATAAAAAAAACCCGTGGGAATTATGAGGCCATGCCACAAGAGACTATCGTAAATTTGTTAAATAACGTGTTACAAGCGAAGCGTTTGGGCTAAAATGATCAAGATGGATTACAATGAACAAAACATTATATCAAATTTTAATTTTGTTGAAATTTATTTCGTTTTATCTTCGATAGTTAGTGTTCTTTCTGAGCATACGCACTGCCTTTGAAAACTGCCTTATTATCTCTGGGTGGTCACTGAGCCCAAGATAATTACAGTCAAACTAGCTGAAGCGTACCCCCCTAGACTGGATTAATAAATTGATTATTCGAATATTGAGCCATTATTC